>SMDT01002418.1:0-37195 GCA_005392925.1 Aquilaria sinensis
TGCTCTCAGAAACAAACTAGCACCTATGTGGATTTCATGCATTCATTTTCATGGTCTTTACCAAGCTTAGCCAAGAATATGCATGGCAACCAAAACACCAACTTAAGTTTGAAAACTTATTTTCATGCATATGCATTGCATGCTTATGTGTTTTGGTGTTCACTAGTGCACATAATCACTTAGTGCCTTAGATGCAACTAATGCTTAGGCATGCATTAATTCATATACGTAGACTTAAATTCCTTATTAGCCAAACTTTACACAAGCATCCAATTTCAGGCTTTTTCTAAGTTTACTTGCATGTTCTTTACTAAGTGCACATACATTGCCAAACATTTCATGCTTTCAACATAGACATGGGCTTATGGGCCTTTTAGTACTTAACATGAATATGGCCCAAAATTAACCAAGAATGTATTCAAATTTTTGAAGTTCTTATTTAAGCCCAAAACATACATTTAAGCAAAATTTCAACATGCTTCAAGTTTCATGAAAACATAACCCATAAATTCATGCATGGGCCTTGGTAAGTCCACCAAGCAATAAAAACACCAAAAAATGTCCAAGTCCATAGTACAAGCCCAAATCCAAGTTTGGCCGAATTTTAGCTAAGTCCATAATTTGGTCACTAAAGTTAGACCAACAAAACATGCTTAAAAGCAATCCATAAATCCACAAAGCCGTGGAACATAAATTTCCACCTTAATAGACCTTGTTCCCACAATTCTAAGACTTCAAGTCCTGCACAGAAAGTCCACATTTTTTTTAGCTTGTTTACAAGCAGCTTATATACTTAGAACACTTAGAATATTTTGAGCAAAACCATACACAAATCGAACCTTAGCACACAGAAAGAGTACTCAAGACTCTTAGCTTGATCTCTCAAGCAAACCTTTACCTACAAAAGTAGAGTAGGGCGGGTGAGTTATAAAACTCAATAAGGATTCCGTGGCATCCAATGCCTAACTTATGGCCTCCAAGGCCTAACATATGCCAAGAATGTAATGGCAAAATAATCCTTAGTCCTGCAAAGAAAACATAAAGACAAAGAAAACATAAAGATACATGCATATAACAATAATATCATAATTGGGGGTTAGCATGCACAACAAATCAAAGAAGCACACAAACACACGCCACTTAGCACTTTGTTCACAGAAGGGCAGCAAGCATCCCTCAAGTTTTAATTCATTAATTTCATATACTTAATGTTTCGGAGAGTTCAATTAGCATAGGAATTAAGGTGGCCACCTTAACTCCTAGCCCATAATGCTTGCTTACTTAACTTAGCTCATGAGCAAAACAGAATTGCCAAAGCAATAACATAACTTAAGCCCTCTTACCACTCCTAGGATCAAATGGTTCTTTGACCATCACCTAGGGGCCTAAGTACTCACACAAAAAGGCCATGGAACTATACCATGCAATAAAGTGAGTATAGGAATCCTTACCCACAACACCGAAAGCTTTAGAAGCTTATTTTCCTTTGTTTTCCTTTGTTTTCCTTGCTTGTTGACTCTAGAAATTGTTTTCTAGCATAAGAACCAATATGGGCCAAATTTTATGAATAACCATAAAGTACCAAGAACACTTGGTGATTAACTCAAATTACACAAAATACCAAGAACACTTGGTGTACACTTACAGAACCTCATAAAAGAGGTATGGCCAATTTCTTGTGCTTAATGTTCTTCAAGCTTCTTCTTGATTTCTTGCTTTTAATGAACTTAGAAACTCAATCACACAAAGAGTTCCTTGAGTAGAGCTTAAAACCTCCAAGAAATGGAAATGCCTGAATTTTCCTCCTTGGTTTTCTTTGAATTCTTCACTTGATTCTTGCTCTTTATGGTCTTAAAGCTTGAATTCTACCAAGAATACTTGGTTTTAATTTGAGGAAGGATGATTTCTAGCTATGGCAAAATATTTAGATGAGGAAAAGAGTTGGAAATGTGTTTGGAATGGTGAGACTTGGTATGGAAGAAAATGGAGAGAAAATGAGAGAGTTTGAGAGCAAATGGCTTTGAATGAGTGGATTGATTATGTTTTAATGTGTGGGAAGGTGATGGCCGGCCATATGGGAAGGAAAATGAGTGTATAATGTGCTTGGAAGAGTGGAAGACAAGATGTATTGGAAGGAAGACTAATTGAAAAACTTTTGGGTAAGTTTGGTAAAAAAAGTCAAAAGTAGGTGAAAAACGAATCCAAGGTGATGACTAAGGGTGGGAGGTGGATTAAAATATTGGGATTTGGAGGGAGGTGACATAAAATATTGGGAATTGGAGGAGCATGGCTGGCCAAGGCATCCTAGGCCATTAAAATGGCCTAATTCCCCCTTTAGTCCTCCAACTTTATGTTTTTTTAGGCAATTGAGCCCAACTACTAAAAATCCCTTTGTTCAATTGAGTCCCTAACCTTTGAAAACCACCATTTCCAACACTAATTCTCTTGGCCTAGGCCAAGCTTATTTTTTTAAGATGTTCAACACTCAATGATGCACATGAAATATTGGGAATTGGAGGGGCATGGCTGGCCAAGGCATCCTAGGCCATTAAAATGGCCTAATTCCCCCTTTAGTCCTCCAACTTTCTGATTTTTGGGCAATTGAGCCCAACCACTAAAAATCCCTTTGTTCAATTGAGTCCCTTATCTTTAAAAACCACCATTTTCATTACTATTTCTCTTGGCCTAAGCCAAGCTTATTTTTAAGATGTTCAACACTCAATTATGCACATGCCATATTGTCTCCTTAATTTAATTGAGCTAAATTCCCGCAATTAAGTTTGAAAAATTGTTTATGCGTAACCAAATCAAAATAATTAACCTCCTAGAATAATGATATTCTTAAATGTCCCTAGTCTAGTATTATTGTGGAGCGGGTTAAAATAATACATAACGACTAGCATATGTGGAGACTAATATGAGATATGTAGTCTACATACGGGTACAAGTTCTCAAACTTGTGTACTGGACCAACCCACCATGAGAACACTACATGGATCATTATATGAGTGTCATAAGTGATCATGGTATATGTAGTCCTTCGACCTAAGATCATCAAGGTTCCCTACATGTGAGTCACATACTTTGATACTTTCCTTTGTTGCTCGTAACTGAGTGAACTTGAAGGAGGTCATTGGGTATGTCACATATCATGCAGAGGGATTTGTATGATCAAGATGGGATTTGTCCCTCCTATATAACGGGAGTGATATCTTCAGGCCCCTTGATAGAGTAAGACTTAGAAAAATGCATGGCCATGCTCGGATGACTTGATATACGAAATCAATGTCATCAGTTTAAGTTGGTCTACTCGGTAATCAAGAAACCAAAGATTGGGCTATACGAGAGTGACACATTCCATGTCTCATGCTTAGTCTTGATATCTTGGACAAAGGGACAATGGCATATATCGGTGATGATCATAAAGGTTTAGTCAAATCACCGACAATCTTGTCACTTGGGTAGCAATGATGTGTTGCTAGACACCGCTCATTGCTTATCATCATAAATGTGATTTATGATCATTGCCAACGTGGTAAGAGCCTATTGGGTCGAACAGATAGAGCTATTTGGATCATTAGAGTACATGGGCTAATAATTTGGGTTTTGGTTTTACAATAATTTCATATTAATAATGGGCCCAATAGTTGAGCCATTATTAAGCCCGAAATTAAAGCCTAATTGGATTAGGGCTTTGAAACCTTTTAGGCCTGGAAGTTGAGTCTCACTATAAATACAACTTCTAGTGAGAAATTCGTAGGTCTCCTTGCCCTAGCCTCCAAAAAGAACAGCCATACTTTTCTGTTGCAATTCCTTGGAGGATGCAAGCTAGCATTGTAAGCGCAAGAGAAACGCATCTGCCGGGACGTGGTGGAAGCGTGGTGATCCCGAGAGGCTCGTGTGGATACCATAGAGAGCCTGAACATGTCAACTATTTAGGTTTTGTGATTCCACTCTACAGTTGAGTGAGAGATCTCAACCGACAATGAGGTATGAAAATTTTTCAACACCCGGTTTACCCCGTTTCACTTGGATCCTAGAGGGTTTCGGTTAAATTCCGCTGTGCTATTTAGCTCCCGAAACCCATCTGTGGTATCAGAGCTACTGGTCTTGAGTGTTGAATCGAATGATGCTATATGTTCAGTTGCTTTTCGGCCATGATTAATTAGATTGATTCATGATGCATGAAACCGGAACTCATAATGAACATCTGAGATATATGAAGAAATGACACAAATTGGTTAATGAGATTAACCCGAAATTGAATGGTATGAGATACCTATATGGATTAGGATTCTTGCAATAGTTGCAAAACCCTAGCTTTGTTCGGATTTTGCCTGTTCGGGCACCGAAAGTAAGGTATTTTTGGTGGCTCGAATGGAGGAGTCTCGGGTGCCTACTTGGTCGAAATAGAAGATTTCGGGCAAAGCAATTGTAAGACAATTTTTTGTGCCGTGGGGCGCTGCCCCCCATGTCCCCCACAAGGGCGGCTCCCCTTGACCCCGTCTACTAACCGGTCGGCGGAACCACCACCCGCTAATCGGCCAGCGGGACCACCGTATACGAAGTGCCACATAAATAAAACTGGTTAATCAACGCGCGAAAATTGGCATGCAAATTTTTTGAATGAGATTTGACATGATATGCTGATTGGTGTTTGAAGCATGGTGCATGGTTATAGCCCTTGATTGGTTGTACTTGTAAATACGGCTTGCGAGTCGTGCGTTCTCTTATCACTCTCATTGTACATTCTCTTCTCACCTTACTCCCCTCGAATGTAACTCGAGGTTTCTATTATTGATGTAATGGTGCATTATGGGATCATCCAAGGTGGTATGTCTAAGCATCATCCAAGGAGGTATGTCCAAGGAGGTGACAACAAAAGGGCAGCCAAGAAAGGAAGAGAAGGAGCTTGTGAAGACTCTTTTTCTTTTCTTAGGCTTTTATGATATTCTCATTGGCTTGAGAATATTGCATAGTTTGGGCTATAACGATGTCATGTTTACTTTCTTGAACGTATGAGATGTGATAGCCGAAGGACTATCGCCTCTCCTAGAATGTACCTCCTATCAAAAGCATGCTCGGGAAGCTTGGCACCATCCGAGGGAGGCACTAGTACTGACCTCGGACTTGGAGAATTCCAGTGCCTCGAGCGCGGGATTTAGCCTAGTACCCTAGAGAGCTCCAAAGGTGCAGACAGCCCCCTCGGGGGATTAAACAGATCGCCTTCGGGGTAGAAGAGGCACCAGCTATAGCAAGGGCCGAACACGATCTCCCGAAAGGCGGAACTCCTGAATACGGGAACCCCCGAACTACGAGCATGTTTCCCGAAGAGACATTGTCCGTACCTGAGGACGACCTCACCCAAGGACCTCGGGAGTACGGCAGGAACATTTAAGGAGCCTCTGACATGTCGCCCACTAACGCTACAGACCGCCCCAAACGGCGGTCTGACACGCTGACGCCATTCAGTTCACGTCACTGCCTGTCTCGGTTCAGGGCTTAAGGAGACTGCCACCGGCTACTTGTCCCCTACGTCCAGAAATTCAGAGAACATCCGACCGAACACGTGTCACGATCTGAACGGGCTGGACATTCCTATAAATACCAGGAAACAAGCCTTGGCAAACGGCTGACAAATAATCCGACTCTCCCTCTATGAGAAAACACTACCAGGCGAGCCCACTAAGCCTCTTAGTGCTATTTCCTCTACCTTCTTTCGGCATCACTGACTTGGGCGTCGGAGGCTCCTCCCCGGAACAACACCCCGGGGACCTCCTGACCCACTTTTCCTGAGCTTTTCAGGCGCACTCCCGTCGTTGATCTGGCCTCCAGGCGTTCTTCCTCGCAGGAAGTCTCTCCACCATTCAACATGACCCTCAACGATGAAGCCACCGGGCATCATTTAGCACCGTCTGTGGGAACCCGCTCTGAGATCGCCGTTGTTGAAACTCGGCGTTCTAAGGACAAGGGACTCCCGAGGTCCCCGTCCGCGCCTGAGAACCAATCGGCTGCTAAGTAAACACCCCCAGGGACTTCTGCTCCCGAGGAAGACCGACCCCCTAGTAATCACTATGAGCTTTCTACAGGACTTTCAACGTTCTGTTATAGCTGAAATGACGCAACAGATGAACCAAAGGTGGCCACAACAGGCTCAGGCCCAAAAAACCTCCCTCGCCAGCACGCCCTCGGGAGAGAAGCCCCAAGTCGGCCCACCGCAGTTCGGGAAGCGGAGACCCGTGCGAAGAATCTTCTACTGAAGACATACCCCTCGGAAAACGGCCTTTGGGACTAGCGGGATCCAAGCGACCGAAAGTCTCACAGCGAAAGAGTTCGTCGCCTGAGGCAAGGTCTCAGTCCCCTCACCGACGAACTCGCTCCCCGAAAAGGCCCCGACGATCTCTCTCCCCAGAAGAAGGGCCCAACGTTACGATCCTCATGGAGAAGATACTAGCACGGCTAGACAGGGTGGAAAAACAAGTGGCCAGAAAACCTGTCTGGGCCAGATTGACGGGGACCTTCTGTGAAGATGACTCCCCATTCACTCAGGCCGTCGTTGAGGCAGCCATGCCAGGTGACTTCAGAGTACCTCGGCTGGAGATTTATGATGGCCGAACGGATCCACAGGCCCATCTGACCAAGTACCGGCGCAGCATGATAATGCACGGCGCCGACGACGCCACTATGTGCAAGTGCTTCGAAGTCACCCTCACAGGGCCAGCAACTGCATGGTATAACTCATTGCCTCCAGGAACCATTACTGAATTCCAGGAGTTGTCTACGGCATTCACACAGCAATTCATTGGAAGCCGGCCAACGGCGAAGATGCCTGTTCAGATGTTCGACATAGAGCAGAGAAACGGAGAAACCATCCGAGACTATGTCGAAAGGTTCAACAGGGAAGCTCTGAGCGTCCCGGACTTCCGGCCAGAAATACGCATTCTCGCCATGACACGGGGCCTTCGGCGAGACTCACAGCTGTTTTACGAGTTCTCAAAGGACCCCCCGGACACCCTCGGAGAATTCTACCGAAGGGCCGAACAGCACATGACTGCCGAAGAGCTGAGAATGGCTGTCCCGAAGTCCGATTATCCCCACGCCGAAGGGCCCGACCGACAAGCACGGCACCAGACTGAACAAGCAGGTCGACCCCGGAGGATGCGGGGAAGGAAACCCCCAACCTTCACACCCCTCAACACCACGCGGACTAACATCCTCATGACATTGGAAAGGCAAGGGACGCAGATTCGGCGACCGAGGGCCATGACCGCCGATAACAAGAAAAACATCAATAAGTTCTGCCAGTTTCACCGCGACCACGGCCACGACACCGAAGATTGCTTCCAGTTGAGGAAGTACATTGAGTCGCTAATCAAACAAGGCCAACTTCGGAAATATCTGCGGATGCCTTCTCCGAAAAGGAAAAAAGACGAGGAAGAAAGGGCCGAAGATGAGGAGTATGACTCCGATAGACGAAGAAACCAAAGTCCGAAAAGGCGCCCCCCACCTCCGGCAGGGGTAATACAAACAATCACCACAGGGCTCCCATCCTCGGAAAGAAAGCGGAAGGTCAGAGAGATCGCGGTCATGGAATATCAGAATCCAGCAAAGAAACTGGCCCACAAGGATGGATCCACCGTCATCTTTCCCCATGACGATCCGCTGCTGATCATGGCGAGGATAGGGAACTGGGACGTCAAAAGAGTGCTGCTTGATGATGGATCAAACGCTGACGTCCTATTTTCTCATTTACTGCCGAACTTAGGCATCCACGGCAGCAAGCTCAAACCTGTCACCTCGCCCACTTTCGGGGTTGGACCCTCCGAGCTGCCCGTCCTCGGAATGATCGATCTCCCCCTGATGTTGAAGGGAACTTCAACAGATGGAGCAGCTGACTTATATGCTTCCATAATGACAAGGTTCATTGTCATGGACGTTCCTTCTGCCTACAACGTCATCCTCGGAAGCCAAACACAGGGAAACTTGCATATTCGCCCTGATGTGAAATATTTGACTATCACATTCGCCACCAAGGATGGAGACGCAGAAATCTTCATAGATCAAGCCAAAGTAAGAAAGGTGTTTGTAAAAGCACGAAAAGCACCGACAAATAACTTTACACAAGCAATAGAGGCAAAAATGCCGGAGAAGAGCAAAGAAGAAGATCTCGCGAAAGCGGAAAAGGAAGCAGTAGAACTTGTCCCAGGACAATCTACCCGGATAGGGAAGAGCTTGGCCGAAGGAGACAAGAAAAATATTGTATCCTTTCTACTGACCAATAAAGACCTGTTTGCCTACTCGCCGAAAGACATGCCAGGGGTAAACCCTAGCATAATACAGCATAGCCTCAAAGTAAGCCCGGATGCAAAGCCCGTCCGGCAAAAGAAACGAAGCATCTCAGCCCATAAGAGCAACTTTGTCAAAACTGAAGTCCAGCGCCTGTTAGATGCTAAAGTCATCAGGGAGGTCACGTACCCTGAATGGTTAAGCAACATGGTCATTGCCACAAAAAAAGGCAGTAGCAAGCTCTGGATGTGCATCGACTTCAGAAATCTGAACGACGTTTGCCCGAAAGACTCATACCCTCTCCCACCAATAGACCAACTGGTAGATTCAATAGCTGAATATGGACTCTTAAGTTTCCTAGACGCCTTCAGTGGCTACCATCAAATAAGAATGGACCCCGAAGATGAAGAAAAAACCGCTTTCATCACCAAGGGAGGAACATACTGCTACGTCAGGATGCCCTTCGGGTTCAAAAATGCAGGAGCCACCTACCAAAGATTGATGAACAAAGTCTTTAAGGACCAAATGGGGAGAAACATGGAAGTGTATGTTGATGATATGATAGTCAAGAGCAAGATGCCTGGCAGCCACGTTGCAGATCTAGAGGAAACCTTCCAAAAGCTCAGAGCCTTAGGGATCCGTCTTAATTCCGAAAAGTGCATCTTCAGGGTAACCTCGGGAAAATTCCTTGGGTACATGGTATCCGAAAGAGGCATCGACGCCAACTCGGAAAAAATAAAGGCTCTACTCGAGTTCCGAACTCCTGCCACAGTGAAAGATGTGCAAAGACTCACTGGAAGAATAACCTCTCTTAGCAGGTTTATTTCCAGGTACGGGGATCGGTGTCGACCTTTCTTCAAAATCCTGGATCAGTGTCGACCTTTCTTCAAAATCCTCACTAAGGCAACAAAAAAGGAGTGCAACCTTGGAAGGGATGATCATCCCTGGGATAAAGATTGCCAAAAAGCCTGGGAAGAACTCAAAATCTACTTGGCCACCCTGTCGACTCTGCGACAACCTCGCGAAGGGGAGCCCCTCGTGCTATACCTCGCAGTCACGGAAAAAGCAGTAAGCTCGGTCCTCATAAAAGAAGAAGGCCCAAAGCAATGGCCAGTCTACTATGTAAGCAAATCCCTACATGGCGCCGAAGTAAGGTACCCTCTGCTGCAAAAAGCTATATACGCCTTGGTGCTCGCAGGGAGAAGGCTGCGACCATACTTTCAGGCTCACACCATCATCGTCTGAAGTAGTTTACCACTACGGGATGTCATGAGGAGAGTTGACCATTCGGGGAGGCTCTCCAAGTGGTGCATAGAGCTCGGCGAGCACGATATAACCTATGAACCTCGGAAGGCCATAAAAGCTCAAGCATTGGCTGATTTTATCGCTGAAATACCCGCCACTGAGGACAGCCATTTAGATCCCAACAAAGGTGAGCCAGAATGGACCTTGCATGTTGATGGAGCCTCGAGGTTCGAACACCAAGGAGCCGGGGTAATTATCAGAGGTCCCGAAGGCCTAGAGGTAAGGAAGGCCATCAAATTCAGTTTCAGAGTCACTAACAATGTGGCCGAGTATGAAGCCCTTGTAGCAGGATTGCGCTTGGCCAAAAAAATTGGCGTCAGAAACTTGAAACCTCACAGCGATTCCCAGCTAGTAGTTCGACAGTCGGCCAGAGACTACGGGGCGAAGGACCCAACCTTGGCAAAGTATCACGAGTTGGTAGCAAGACTCATTCAAGAGTTTGACGCCGTACAAATCGAAAACGTTCCTCGGCGGAATAACACTGAGGCAGATTGCTTGGCGAAATAAAAAACGTACACCGAGTTGCTAGAACATCCGAGCATCTTAGTGTTAAGCATAGAAACCTCGGGAAAAGGATGGAAAGATCCAATAAAAAGATACCTCGCAGAAAACGTGCTACCCCAAGACCCCGGCGACACTACGAAACTACGAAAGCACTCCGGTCGGTTCTTTCTAATTGGCGAAGAGTTGTACCGGTAGGGGTACGCGAATCCACTGCAGAGATGCGTGGACGAAGAGGACACTCAAATGATCCTCGAAGAAGTTCACGAAGGTATGTGTGGTTCACACATTGGAATCGACGCCCTTGCAGCAGTAATACTCCGCCAAGGATACTTCTGGCTTACCCTGAGAAAGGACGCAAGGCAGTTCATCCGGAAATGTGGTAGTTGCCAGAGACACGCGAACATCCAGAGGGCACCCTCGGAAATGGTAACTTAGGCCGACTACCCCTGGCCCTTCGCGGTTTGGGGTATAGACCTTATTGGGCCACTACCCACAGAGCAGCTGAGTGAACACAGCGCCCGGAGGCGTGAAGTTCTGCGTAATAGCAGTAGATTATTTCTCCAAATGGGTTGAGGCGGAACCTTGGCAACTATCTCGGCAAGGGAAGTGCAGAAGTTCATATGGAAAAACATTGTCTGCAGATTCGGTATACCGAGGGTGCTAGTAGCTGATAATGGTTCCCAGTTCATAGACAATGGATTCCAGGAATTTATCAGCAAGCTCGGAATAAAGATGCATTTCGCCCCAGTAGCTCACCCCCAAAGCAACGGGCAGGTGGAAGTATCTAACAGGACCATAAAAGATGGCCTAAAAAAGAGATTAGGGGAAGCAAAAGGGAAATGGCCGGGAGAACTCCAAAGCGTATTATGGATCTACCGAATGACGCCCCGAAGAGCCACAGGGAAGACTCCCTTCTCGCTTGTCTTCGGTACAGAGGCCATTATCCCAATCGAGATAGTCCGACCATCGGTACGGGTGCAAGTATTTGATGAAGAAGGAAACAACCTCGGCTTAAGAACCAAGCTTGACCTCGTCGGCGAACACAGAGAAATAGCCGAACTGAGAAGAAAAGCTTTTCAGCAAAGAGTGGCCGCGGCTATAAACTTACGGGCCAGGCCAAAAGAAATCAAGAAGGAGGACCTCGTTCTCCGAAAGGCTGATTTTGCACCTCAAAGGCCATCCCACAGAGTACTTCGCGCGAACTGGGAAGGACCTTATCTGGTTCTTGCCGAAGTACGAAAGGGCATGTACAGACTTGGCAACGCCGAAGGCGTAGAATTGAAAAATACTTGGCACTCAGACGCCTTGAAAAAATTTTATGCTTAAGGCCCCACGAAAGAATTCTGTCGTACAAAAAATATGATCTAAGTACAGAAAAATTCTCAAGTATACTGAATTGTGCAAGTCAAAATTCTGCAAAGGTACCCGCCACAAAAAGCCTAGAGCAGAATTTTCAAAGTTCCTTGAACAAACGTGTTCGGAACAAAAGGAAAAAGACCCGCAAAAAAGACTTAGATACATTTTTTGCCGGCTTTCCAAAAAAGTCTCTTGAAGCGAACATACTCGGGACAATGGAAACGCAAAATCATACCAAAGAAGCTTAACCAAGAAAGATCTTCCATTAAAAATAAACTTACAAAGGTAATATGACCGAAGAAGCAGTACAGAAAGATGAAGGAGAAAAAAGGCTAAGCCCTTAGAACACCCTAAGAGTCCTCGGCAGCTCGAGAGCCACCAGTTTCTGCTCCATTTTTTGGTGCAGTAATTGAAGGAGGCAGCTTCAGGTACTCGATCTTCGACCAGGACCACCAAGGACCCTCGGGAATGTTCAAAGCTTCCAAAAAAGAGAGGTCCAGATCTGGGAACCTCTGAAGGACTTGATGCCGAGCAAGGCAAAAGCCGTCCTGGAAGACGACCGTCGACATTTGATCATATTCATTTTTCTTGATCTCAAGGTCCTCGAGCTCGTCCCTCAGATCCGCAACCTCCTTCTTCAGCGCCTTCAGCTTTTTCTTCTTCTCAGGCTCCTTCTTCAAAGACTCTATCTCGGCTAGCAGCACGTTTTTCTTAGCCACCAACAACAGAATAAGATTGTCAGATCTTGACTTATCCTGTAGAAGCGCTTCGTTGGCAGCAAGCATTCCTGCCACCCGCTCGCCGAGCTCAGAAATATTCTGGGAGGAGTCTCTTAAAAGATCTTACTTTTCCTTTCGGAACTCCTCCCGAAGGGCTGCAACTTCTCTCTCTGCAGCATCTACCAGCTGCTGGTTCCTGATGGCCAACTCCGAGCACATGGCCTTTGTTTTTTCTAAGGCCTCTAAGGCCGAAGCTCGGAAACATGACTGCCTGGCCACCCGAACTCGGAGGTAGCTGGCATAACCCAGGAGCTGCAGAAAGGTAGACGTAAGATCAGTAAGAGTCAAAAACACTTAGGAATAATGGGGAAAAGGTGTTAAGCATACCTGAGCAGCATGCTCGGTAACTTTCGCAGCAAGGGTGTCATCACCCGGGTGGGCTGCCGCAATAGCCCTGAATGAGGCATCAGTGAGCACCCCCTTCGAGATCTCCTTCGCCATTTGAGGACAGTCCTCGGAGAACAAGTTCATATCCTCTGTGAACGTCCAGAAAGGCTCTTTGGGGATCTTCCCTTGCGGGACTTTGGCATCGCAGAGGGATCGCCTCTGGGCGTGTTCCGCCGCCCAAGAGGGGGTAAGTAACTCCCCTGAACGAAAAATGAGAAGATGGTCAAAACAAAGAAAATTTCGGCAAAGTAAAAAGCATTATTACACTTCGTCCGAAAGAAACGAACCTGGCGGTACCTCGGCAACTGTGTCCTTGGAGTCCTGGGGCTCCTCAATGGAAATATTCATGCCTTTCCTTTTACGCCACTCTTCCGCAGAAAGAACCTCTACCGCGGCATCAGGAGGGGCCTGCGAGGCGGTAGGGCTATGAGGAGGCACTTCGGTAGGGACTTCAGGCGCCGGAATTTTGGCAACCTCGGGCTCCTCACTTACCTCCTCAAGAGTTTCCAATTGAGGAGGAAGATTGGTCTTTTTCGCCCTTTTTGCCGAAGGCCCAGCACTAGTGGACTTCCGTCTTCGGGAAACCGCTTTCTCTGTCTGTTCGCCCTTCTCTACCTGGCCGGAGAAAAGGGACTTGTAGAACGTAGCAGTCCCGTCCCCCATCTCTGAAAAACAAAAAAAACATCAGCGTAAGTCCGAGGAAAAAACTACAAGGGAGTAGAAGATAACTTACTTTCGAAAAACTTTTCAAAAGAGATTTCCTCCCGAAGGAGCTGCACCAACCAGGAATCCTCCCCGGCGATGGCAGGAGCCGGCATCTCGAGGTCTGTCTCGTGCTCCTTCACCACCCCTAACTCCCGAAGGACCTCTTCGGTCATCAACCTCCAGTTAATGGGGAAGGGATAGAGAGAACGCGAGGAGACCTCGGGACCCCAGTCGGAGACGGCGCGAATACGCTCGTCGAAGTCCGCGAATACGGGAGCCAACTCTGGAGTCAGCAGTATCCTCGGATCAACGACGTCCACATCTAGCCTCCCCCGAGCCCACTTGGTCGGAACATGCGACCAGGCCTCATCCATCTTCAGGAAGAAAAATTTCTGTTGCCACCCTCGCCAACTGTCCTTTGTGGCAAAGGTGAACATATATTTTTTGCTCCCGGATCCCCGAGGTAGCATGAAATAGAAGCCACCCTTCGGGACCACAAAGAGCTTATAGTACTGCATAAAAATCACAAAATGGGGTTTTATCCCGAACACGCCACACATACAGAGAAAGGCGTTAAAATAGCAGTACGAGTTCGGTGGAAGCTGGTTCACGCCAATACCATGAAATTGGCAAAAGTCGCAAACCATCTTCGGAGGAGGGTACCAAAGTCCAGCCTTCAGCTAGGCTCGGAAAACGGTAACCTCATTACTATGGTTTGAAAAAGCATAGTGGTCAGCCTGTGGTAGCCTAGTGATGGCATATGAGGGAAGAAAGAATTTTTTCTTCCACTTCTCTAGTTTTTCGGGGGTGGTGCAACAGGGATGAGATAAAAGAGGCTGCCAACTCTCAGGGATAGGCATTTTTTGGACAGAAAAATGAGTTTGAAGAAAGGCAAGAAAACAACTTCCAGAAAAAAACTTGAGGAATCAAGAAGACTCTAGAAAAACAGAAAACCCACCAAACGACTTGCCAAAATCGGAGGACGCCGTCGTGAAAGGTTGCCGGAAAAAGCTCTGATTAAAAAAGCCCCGCCGCAAAAAGCAAGAAAAAGCGTGAAAACAGTGGTAGAACAGGGAAGAGAGCAGAAGCAAAAGCAAAGGGGACTTATGGTGAAAACGCCTATTTATAGGACGAGGGTGGGTAACCGAAACGTCGTCATAAGTACCCTTTGAAGGCGAACCATCGCCATAACTGCTCCCTGCACCCAAAAAGACGTGCTCTCTGAAACCGACATGACTCTCCTCCAATGACAGCATGCCACGTGTCAGCCTCATCCCAAAAATAGGGGACAGGTCGCATTTCATAACTAAATAGCTGGCGCGCGCCGCTCAGACTGACACGCCTGGTCACGAAGCACGAGACGTTCCAGTGACCTACAAAGATTACAGAAAATAGGTCACCTCGGAGACACCAAGAGACAGTCTGTGGCCGAACAGCCCATGACTTCGAGCAGAAGGTGTATCTTCGGCACAGGTACCATTCCCTATAAACTCCCGAAGGGTACCCTCCGAAAGAGTGACAAAAGCCAAAGTCCCTACTTCGGCTTTCTGGGGGGGGGCATGTGATAGCCGAAGGACTATCGCCTCTATCTAGAACGCACCTCCTATCAAAAGCATGCTTGGGAAGCCTGACGCTACCATCCGAGAAGAGGCACTAGTACTGACCTCGGACTTGGCAAATTCCAGTGCCTCGAGCTCAGGATTTAGCCTAGTACCCCAGAGAGCTCCAAAGGTGCAGACAGCCCCCTCGTGGGATTAAACAGATCACCTTCGGGATAAAAGAACCAGCTACCGCAAGAAGGGGAGGATTTCCCGAATGTGAAACCTGCGAGCTAGGCAGCGCCCCGAACTGCGAACATAACTCCCGAAGAAGGGTGTTCGTCCCAGAGAATGACCTTGCCCAAAGGACATCGGGAGTACGGCAGGAGCATTTAAGGAGCCTCTGACACATCGCCCACAGACGCGCAATGTCACCTCAAACGACGCTCTGGCATGCCGACGCCGCCCAGGCCACATCACTGCTTGTCTCGGTTCAGGCTCAAGGAGACTGCCACTGGCTACTTGTCCCCTACGTCCAGAAATTCAGAGAACATCCGACCGAACACGTGTCACGATCTGAACGGGCTGGGTATTCCTATAAATACCAGGAAACAAGCCTTGGCAAACGGTTGACAAACAATCCGACTCTCCCTCTCTGAGAAAACACTACCAGGCGAGTCCACTAAGCCTCTTAGTGCTATTTCCTCTGCCTTCTTTCAGCATCACTGACTTGGGCGTCGGAGGCTCCTCCCCGGAACAACACCCCGGGGACCTCCTGGACACTCAGGGCGTTGGAAGTCCCTGTTTTAGCATGTTTTATATTTGTATGTGATGCATGTATAAACAACCGGAGATAACAAATTGGTGAGATCAAAAGAAAAAATCCCTCAAACAAATATTAAGTCATTAAATGTGATGCCTTCCAAATGTTGGCACTCGTCAAGACTTTGATCAACATTAGGTGGGTTTGCCAAAGCAAAGCACCTATGTTCATCTTGGTAAGGCGCGATGGGATAATAGTGATATCCAAATTGCTAACTTTGGGTCTGACTTAACTAAGTCATCCTAATAGGATTAGGGACTTAGAGGCATAGAGTTGGGCTTAAGTTCATGAGATGAGCTTGGACAAGTGTTGTTCACCCAACTATCCAAGAGTTGCATAAGATGCAATTGGCAAGGAGTTGCCTACCTAAATAGCTGTAACTTGAGAGAAAAGCCAAAGCTGACTCAGGTTGTGGTCAAATATGGATCTTGGCCCACTAGAATACCTTAGCGCCGAGGTGTTCCGAAATAATATCGAGGGTTATTATTTTGAGGAAAATAGTGGGAGTATCGTTTAATAAAAGTCCTTATTAAATGAATTAAAATACATGACTCTTACACTGCATATTTACTGTTGTAGATAACCATGGCACAAAACACATCGACACTTTCGTTGCGATCGATCCTTGAGAAGGAAAAACTGAATGGGACCAACTTTCTCAAATGGTACCGAAACTTGAGGATAGTCCTCAAGCAAGAGAGAAAGGCTTATGTCCTAGAGCAGCCCATTCCGAATGAGCCTGCTGCCACTGCTCCAAGAGCTGAAAGGGATGCTCACAAGAGGCATTCTGATGATGCTTTGGATGTTGCATGCCTCATGCTTATTACCATGGAATCTGAGCTTCAGAAGCAACATGAGAACATGGGGGCGTTCGATATGATCGAACATCTCAAAATGCTTTTCCAAGAGCAAGCTAGGCATGAGAGGTTTGAGACCTCTAAGGCATTGTTTCAGTGCAAGATGTCTGAGGGAAGTCCCGTGGGTCCTCATGTGCTCAAGATGATTGGGTACATTGAGAATCTTGAGAATTTGGGATTTGCTCTTCAGAAAGAGTTGGCTATTGATGTAGTCTTGCAATCGTTGCCTGAAAGCTACAGTCAGTTCGTCATGAACTATAACATGAACGACCTTGACAAGTCCCTTCCCTGAATTACTCAACATGTTGAGAACTGCTGAGCAAAACCTTAAGAAGGCTAAGCCCATTTTTGATGGTTCAAAAGGGCAAGGGAAAGGGAAAAGCCAACAAGAAGAAGGATAAAAGCTAATGGAAAGTCCAATGCTAGTTCTTCTTCAGCTGCACTGAAACCAAAGGGTGGTGTGGCAAAGGAAGGGGAGTGCTTCCATTGTAAGCAACCTGGACACTGGAAGCGCAACTTGCAAGCTCTATCTTGAAGAACTTGCTAAGGAAAAGGGAAGTAAGACTTCCACTTCAGGTATTTTTGTTATAGAGGCTAACTTTTCTACTTCCTCATCTTGGGTATTGGATACTGGATGTGGATCTCACATTTGTGCAAATGTGCAGGATCTAAGTAGAAGTAGAAGATTGGCCCGAGGTGAAGTGGACCTACGTGTTGGAAATGGAGCAAGGGTTGCTGCCTTAGCCGTAGGGACTTATGTTCTCACTTTACCTAGTGGATTAGTTTTAGAATTAGACAACTGCTACTTTGTGCCTACTATTAGTAGAAATTTGATTTCTGTTTCTTGTTTGGACAAGAAAGGTTTTTCATTTATAATAAAGGACAAATGTTGTTCTATTTATTTGAATGAAATCTTTTATGGTAGTGCTCAACTTAGCAATGGGTTGTATGTTCTAGACCTCGAAGATCCAATCTATAATGTGAATACCAAGAAGTCAGATTAAATGATTCAAACCCGACCTATCTCTGGCACTGTCGCTTGGGCCATATAAATGAGACCCGCATATCCAAGCTCCATAAGGATGGACTCTTGGACTCATTTGATTTTGAATCATATGAGACATGTGAGTCATGTTTGTTGGGCAAGATGACCAAAGCCCCATTCACAGGGCAAAGTGAAAGGGCTAATGACTTACTAGGACTCATACATAGTGATGTATGTGGCCCTATGTCTACACAAGCTAGAGGAGGTTTCCAATACTTCATTACTTTCACTGATGACTTCAGCAGATATGGCTATGTGTATCTTATGAGACACAAGTCAGAATCCTTTGAAAAGTTCAAAGAATTCAAGAATGAAGTAGAGAATCAACTCGGGAAGAGTATCAAAGTGCTTCGATCAGATCGAGGTGGAGAGTACTTGGATCGAGAATTCCTTGACTATCTGAAGGAGTGTGGTATAGTATCACAACTCACTCCACCAGGTACACCTCAATGGAATGGTGTATCTGAAAGGAGAAATCGAACTCTGTTAGACATGGTTCGCTCTATGATGAGTCAAGCTGACCTTCCAAACTCCTTTTGGGGACATGCTCTAGAGACAGCCGCTTTTACACTAAACCGAGTTCCATCTAAATCGGTTCAAAAGACACCATATGAGATATGGAGTGGGAGGCATCCCAATTTGTCTTTTATGAAGATTTGGGGCTGTGACGCTTATGTGAAACGTCAATCCTCTGACAAACTAGGGCCCAAATCTCAAAAATGCCTTTTTGTTGGGTATCCCAAAGAAACAAAGGGTTACTATTTCTACAATCCTTCTGAGCAAAAAGTGTTTGTTGCTCGAACTGGTGTCTTTTTAGGAGAAAGAGTTTATCTCTAAAGGAACTAGTGGGAGGAAAGTAGAACTTGAAGAAATTCAAGAACAACAAGGAGACATCGAACCTGAAATGGAACCTGAACAGACACCACAAGATGTTGTGGTTCAAGAGTCTGTTCCTGTAGCACAGAGCCCACGTAGGTCTGGTAGGATTCGGCGTGAGCCCGAGAGATATGGATTTCTCGTGACTCACACTGGTGATGTGATGCTCATGGATCAGGATGAGCCCACAACCTACCAACAAGCTATGTCAGGGCCTGACTCTGAGAAGTGGCTAGTGGCCATGAAATCCGAGATGGAATCCATGTATGAAAACCAAGTATGGACTTTGGTTGACCCACCTGAAGGGGTAAAACCCATAGGGTGCAAATGGGTTTTCAAGAAGAAAACTGACATGGATGGTAATGTGATTACCTTTAAGGGACGATTGGTTGCAAAAGGTTTCAAGCAAATTCATGGTATTGACTATGATGAAACTTTTTCACCAGTTGCTATGCTTAAATCCATCCGAATTTTGTTTGCTATTGCTGCACACTATGATTATGAGATATGGCAAATGGATGTCAAAACTGCATTCCTAAATGGAAAGCTACTTGAGGATGTGTACATGACACAACCTGAGGGTTTTGTCACTCCTGAGAATGCCAATAAAGTGTGCAAGTTGCAAAGGTCCATTTATGGACTGAAGCAAGCTTCTCGAAGTTGGAATCTTCATTTTGATGAAGCAATCAAAGAGTTTGGTTTTATCAAAAATGAAGATGAACCTTGTGTCTACAAGAAGGTTAGTGGGAGCGCTATTGTCTTCTTGGTGTTGTATGTAGATGACATACTACTCATCGGGAATGACATTCCTGAGCTACAGTCTGTGAAGACTTGGCTAGGGAAATGTTTCTCTATGAAGGACTTGGGTGAAGCAGCCTATGTGTTAGGCATCAGGATCTATAGAGATAGATCTAGAAAGCTTCTTGGCCTAAGTCAAAGTACATATATTGACAAGGTGCTAAAGAGGTTTAGCATGCAAGATTCCAAGAAAGGATTCTTGCCCATGTCACATGGTATCACTCTTTCTAGATCTCAGTGTCCGAGTACACCCGAGGAGAGAGAGCGCATGAGTAAGATTCCATATGCCTCAGCAATTGGATCTATCATGTATGCCATGATATGTACTCGTCCCGATGTCTCATATGCTTTGAGCATGACAAGTAGGTACCAATCGAACCCCGGTGAGAGTCACTTGGACAGCTGTTAAGAACATCCTTAAGTACTTACGAAGGACTAAGGATGCATTCTTGGTCTTTGGAGGTGAAGATGAGCTCGTTGTAAGGGGTTACACCGATGCAAGCTTCCAATCCGATAAGGATGATTTTAGATCGCAATCTGGTTATGTGTTTTGTATTGGTGGTGGTGCTGTGAGCTGGAAGAGTTCAAAGCAAGAGACAGTAGCTGACTCTACAACAGAATCTGAGTACATTGCCGCCTCTGATGCTGCGAAGGAGGCAGTTTGGATCAAGAAGTTCATCACTGAACTTGGAGTGGTTCCAAGCATTGCCGACCCGATAGAGCTCTATTGTGACAACAATGGAGCAATCGCACAGGCTAAGGAACCTCGATCTCACCAGCGATCCAAACACATACTCCGACACTATCATCTCATCAGGGAGATCATCGAGAGGGGTGATGTAAGGATATGCAGGACTTCGACACATAGCAACATTGCTGATCCACTGACAAAGCCCCTTACGCAGCAAAAGCATGATAGCCATTCTAGGTCCATCGGTATTAGATACATGGATGATTGGCTTTAGTGCAAGTGGGAGATTGTTAGTGTTGTGCCCAAAAGCCAATCATGAGATGATTGTATTTTTGCACATTGAGTCATGATATTTTATTAAGGCATTAATCCAGCAATTATGTTTGTTGTTTTGTTTCTGCGTAACTTAACAAACATAATTGTAACCCTAGAATAATGATATTCTTAAACGTCCCTAGTCTAGTATTATTGTGGAGCGGGTTGCAATAATACATAACGACTAGCATATGTGGAGACTAATATGAGATATGTAGTCTACATATGGGTACAAGTTGGAGAACTTGTGTACTGGACCGACCCACCATGAGAACACTACATGGATCGTTATATGAGTGTCATAAGTGATTCTCATAGTGATCATGGTATATGTAGTCCTTCGACCTAAGATCATCAAGGTTCCCTACATGTGAGTCACATACTTTGATACTTTCCTTTGTTGCTCGTAACTGAGTGAACTTGAAGGAGGTCATTGGGTATGTCACATATCATGCGGAGGGATTTGTATGATCAAGATGGGATTTGTCCCTCCTATGTAACGGGAGTGATATCTTCGGGCCCCTTGATAGAGTGAGACTTAGAAAATGCATGGCCATGCTCGGATGAGTTGATATACGATATCAATGTCATCAGTTTAAGTTGGTCTACTCGGTAATCAAGAAACCAAAGATTGGGCTATACGAGAGTGACACATTCCATGTCTCGTGCTTAGTCTTGATATCTTGGACAAAGGGACAATGGCATATATCGGTGATGATCATAAAGGTTTAGTCGAATCACCGACAATCTTGTCACTTGGGTAGCAATGATGTGTTGCTAGACACCGCTCATTGCTTATGATCATAAATGTGATTTATGATCATTGCCAACATGGTAAGAGCCTATTGGGTCGCACACATAGAGCTATTTGGATCATTAGAGTGCATGGGCTAATTATTTGGGTTTTGGTTTCACTTTAATTTCGTATTAATAATGGGCCCAATAGTTGAGCCATTATTAAGCCCGAAATTAAAGCCTAATTGGATTAGGGCTTTGAAACCCATTAGGCCTGGAAGTTGAGTCTCACTATAAATACAACTTCTAGTGAGAAATTCGCAGGTCTCCTTACCCTAACATCCCAAAAGGACAGTCGCACTCTTCTCTTGCAATTCCTTGGAGGACGCAAGCTAGCACTGCGAGCGCAAGAGAAACGCATCTGCTGGGACACTGTGGAAGCGTGGTGATCCCGAGATGCTCGTGTGGATACCATAGAGAGCTTGAACATGTCAACTGTTCAAGTTTTGTGATTCGACTCTACAGTTGAGTGAGAGATCTCAACCGAAAATTAGGTATGAAAATTTTTGAACACCCGGTTTATCCCGTTTCACTTGGATCCTGGAGGGTTTCAGTTTAATTCTGCTGTACTGTTTGGCTCCTGATGAAAGGAACACTAGTGACATGTACCACTTGTTTAAGATCAGAGACACAATTCTTCAACAGGACTCATATGGAATGTGTCATGTACATGTCCCAGTTCAGGCGGGGTGGTTGCTCTAACTTGTAGGCTACGTTTCCTAATCTTTTGAGTATTAGGTATGGTCCTGACATTACCTTCTTGCGGGGATAATGTTTCCCCGTTACTTGTATCCAAAACGCAATCATTACTAGCCTTACTCACAATAGGACCTAATAACTGTTTTCCCCACATATACCCTGCTTTTTCTCTCTTGTTGGTGTTTGGGAGCCAAATAGCGCATAGCGGAATGTAATTGAAACCCTCCAAGGATCCAATGTGTGAAACGGGGTTGTGTAAACCGGCGTGTTCGAAAATTTCATACCTAATTTCGGTTGAGATCTCTCCCTCAACTATAGCGTCCAAATCACAAAACCTGAACAGTTGACGTGTTCATACTATCTATGGTATCCACACGAGCCTATAAGGATTACCACGCCTCCACCGCAGGTCCCTGACAGATGCGTTTCCTCTTGCGCACGCAGTGCTAGCTTGCGTCCTCCAAGGGGAATTGCAAGAGAATAGTGCAGACTGTTCCTTTTTGGAGGCTAGGGCAAGGAAGACCTGCGAATTTCTCACTTAAAAGTTGTATTTATAGTGAGACTCAACTTCCAGGCCTAATGGGTTTCAAAACCCTAATCCAATTAGGATTTAATTTTGGCTTTAATAAGGCCCTCACACTTTCCCCTGGCCCATTATTAATACGGAAATTAAAAAATTGAAGTGACCAGAACCCAAAAGAATTAGTCCACGCACTCTAATAATCCAAAATAACTCCATGTGTTGCGCCCCAATAGGCTCTTACCATGTTGGCACAATGATTAATAAATCACATTTTTGATCATAAGCCATGCGCGGTGTCTCGCGAACCACATCATTGCTACCCCAATATAAGAGTGACAAGATTGGCGACTTGAATCGACTAAACTTTGTATGATCAAATCACCGATATATGCCCCCCATTGTTTGTCCCTTTGTCCACCCAAGATTTATCAAGACCTAAGCACGAGACCCCATGGGAACTTTTTGTGTGTGTCACTCTCTCGTAAATAGCCCAATCTTTTTGGGGTTTCTTTGATTACCGAGTAGACCAAAAAAAACTTTAAAAAACTGACGACATTGATATCATTATATCAACTCATCGAACCATGGCCATGCATTTCCTCAATCTCACTCAATCAAGCGGGCCCCCAAAGATTTTCACTCCTGTTACATAGGAGGCACAAATCCAATCTTGATCATAAAAAATCCCTCTGCATGATATGTGACATACCCAATCGACCTCCTTTCAAGTTCACTTATTTACGAGCAACAAAGGAAAGTATCAAAGTATGTGACTCACATTGTAGGGAACCTTGTTGATCTTAGGTCTGAAGGGACTACATATACCATGATCACATTGAGAATCCACTTAGGACACTCATATAAAGATCTATGAAGTAGTTCTCATTGTGTCTAAGGTGCCAGTCGCGCTCCCCGTACACAAGTTCTCCAACTTGTACCTCATATGTAGACTGTATTTTTTATAGTAGTCTCCACATATGCGAGTCATTATGTATTATTGCAGCACGCAAACCCCCGATGCCACAATAATACTCACGAGCTATTGACTTTCCTTAAGACACTTTTTGGGCACAATACTAACAGTCTCCTACCTGGAACTCCAGGTCTCTTCTTTTCTTGAGGTTGGCATATGGTTCTTGCTTATTGTTGGTAGTCTTAATCCTTTTCTGGATTTGCTTAATCTTCCCAGTAGTTTCTCTTATGAGTTCTGGGCCAATTTCCAACTTATCACCTGGCTCATGCCAGCAGTGTGGAGTTATGCATCTTTTTCCATAGAGTGCCTCATAAGGTGCCATGCCAATCACTGAGTGATGGCTATTGTTGTATGAAAACTCCACTAAAGGCAAGTGTTTATCCCATTCTCCTTGGAAGTCAATAACATAACACCTTAACATATCTTCCAAAGTTTGAATGGTTCTTTCAGTCTGTCCATCCGTTTGAGGATGGTATGCAGAACTGAATTTTAACTTAGTGCCCAAGGCATGGTGCAAGGACTTCCAAAATCTAGAAACAAATCTTAGATCTCGATCCGAGACAATATCGTCTGGTACACCATGTAGCCTTACTATCTCCTTAACGTATAGTTGGGCTAATTTCTCCAGGGATTCTGTAAGGTTTATGGGCAAGAAGTGGGCTGCTTTAGTCAATCTATCCACTATGACCCAGATTGTATTACACTTTTTTCGGGTTAGTGGCAAACCCACTACAAAGTCCATGGATATGGATCCCCATTTTCTTTCTGGTATAGGTAAGCTCTGTAATTTTCCACCATGTCTCCGATGCTCCACTTTGACTTGTTGACAAGTCATACACTTAGCCACATAAGCACCAATCTTTTGCTTCATATATGGCCACCAGAAATGGGATTTCAAATCCTTATACATTTTCTGAGCTCCAGGATGCATACTCATCAAACTGGAGTGGGCTTCTTCTAGGATTTGTTGCCTGATTCCATCCTTATTTGGCACATAAATCCTATCCCAAAAATATAATATTCCAGATTTAAAGGAAAATCCTTGATACAATTTTCCTTGTTTCTGCCCAGAGATCCTGGGAATCTCCTCATCTTGAAGCTGAGCTTCCTGAATTAGGTATTTCCACTCAGACCTAATAGTTAGGACCTTTACTTGGTCCATTTCCCACTTATCCCAATCTTGGGCCAACTCAGATATACTAAGTACTTTTGCCTCAACAGGCTCTCTAGTGGCTTTGAGTACTCCCGTGTACTTTCTACTGAAAGCATCAGCCACCACATTAGCTTTTCCAGCCATATACTCGATAATGCACTCAAAGTCTTTCAGGTACTCAAGCCATCATCTTTGCCTCATGTACAGGTCCTTTTGTGTAAACAGGTACCTTAGACTCTTATGGTCTGTGAAGATTTGGAATTTACCTCCAAGTAGGTAGTGCCTCCATTGCTTTAGAGCAAAGATCACTGCCGCTAACTCCAGATCATGAACTAGATAATTCTTCTCATGAGTCCTAAGTTGTCTTGATCCATAGGCTATTGCTTGCTCCCTTGTATTAAGACACAACCCAGACCTACTCGAGAAGCATCAGTGTAAACTATATACTCCTTAGTAGGGTCTGGTAATACCAGTATTGGGGCTGTGGTCAATCTTTTATTAAGTTCCTGGAAGTTAGCCTCACATTGCTCACCCCACTCAAACTTTTGGTCCTTCCTTGTTAGTTGAGTGAGCGGAGCTGCTAGTATAGAAAATTTGGGCACAAATCTTCTATAGTAGCCAGCAAGTCCCAGGAAGCTTCTTATGTCCCTCACAGTCTGAGGTTGCTTCCATTCCAAGATAGCTTTAATTTTCTCGGGATCAACAGCTAAACCATGCTCATTGATCACATGTCCGAGAAATCCAATTTTCTTAGCCCAGAATTGGCACTTACTTAGTTTGCCATATAATTCATTTTCCTCTAAAAGGCTTAGCACCACTCTTAGGTGCTCCTTATGGGAATTTTCATCTTTTGAGTACACCAATATGTCATCAATAAATACCATAACAAAGTGGTCCAAATAAGCCTTGAACACTCTTTGCATGAGGTCCATGAAAAAGGCTGGTGCATTAGTAAGCCCAAATGGCATCACTGTGTACTCATAGTGACCATATCTAGTCCTGAAAGCTGTCTTTGGGTCATCTTCTTCCTTGACTCTTAGCTGGAAGTATCCAGATCTGAGGTCTATCTTGGAAAAGATCTTGGCTCCCTTCAACTGATCAAATAGATCTTCAATCCTTGGGAAGGGGTACCTATTTTTTATGGTCAATGCGTTGAGCTTCCTGTAATCAATGCACAGTCTAAGGGTTCCACCCTTCTTCTTTACAAAAAGTACAGGTGCTCCCCAGGGAGATGTACTTGGCCTTATGGAACCCTTTTTAAGCAACTCATCCAGTTGCTTCTTTAGCTCCATCATTTCAGGAATAGCCATCTTGTAAAGAGCTGTGGATGCTGGTGTAGCTCCTGGCACTAATCTGATTTCAAACTTAACCGCTCTTACGAGAGGGAGTCCTGGAAGATTTGTGGGGAACACTTGAGGAAATTATCTTATTATGGGTATTTTAGCCTGCTCTATTTCCACTTCTGTTGCATTTAACCCTAGGTATTCACCTTTTATTAATAAGGGTGTGTTCCACCACCTTTAAATAAAATTCTGGGACTAACCCAGATGATTTTTCCAAAGATTGAGGTATGTGTCCAGGCAGATAAAGTTGCCTGGCATGGCAGTCTATAACCACCCGATTGGCACTAAGCCAGTTCATTCCTAGGATGATGTCATATCTATTAGTATCCAAGACCATCAGGTCGGCTCTAAGCTCTAGTTCACCTAGCTTAAGCATGCAATCTTTTACCATATGGTATGTTATCATAACCTCATTCCCGATAGTTTTAACCAGGTACATTTTATCCGTATTGCATACTTCTAGGTTCATATCTTTGACTAGCTTAGAGGATATTATAGATAAAGATGCTCCAGTATCGAACAAAACTGATACTTCATATCCATTTATGGAAATGGTACCTTTCAGAGTCTTCCTGACCAGCTTAGCTTGGTCTATTTCTTCCTCATCCTCCTCAGCTCTGTTGACCTCTGGGTCCTCTCGTGCTTTCATCGATGTTTCAATCTGGAATACTCTTCCAGTAGCCTGAGGTTGTCCCTTCCTGGTCTTATCTTGGTCCCTTCTCAGTGGGGGTGGAGGCATATTGGGCCTTCTTATGGGCAATTGTCTCTGTGCCCATCTGTTATTGAACCCTCCTGGGGTCCTCTGATCTTCTCCCCTGACAGGATAGTCTTTTACCCAGTGATCCTGGGCACCACACTTAGGGCATCCGGAAGTGAGCCTATAACATGGCTTCTGGCCATGAAATTTTCCACATGTCTCACATTGTGGTCCATAGGGGGATGCGGTCTTCTCTCTCTTGTTACCCTTTCTTGGCTCATATGCCAGGCTTTCTCTACCTCTCTTCTTAGAGGATTTTTGCATCCCGCTAGTACTTCCAGGGCCATTCATGGCTTGCCCCCTGAATTCTTTCTCCAAGGCCATAGCCCTCTATACAATGTTATAGTATTTGTGGGCTCCTACTGCTTTGAGTATTTGCCTCAGCTCTGGCCTAAGTCCCCGAAGGAACTTCTTGGCCTTAAGGTCCTCTCGATCATCATACTGTGGTGCGTACCGTATGAGGTTATTGAACCTCTGTTCGTATTCCAGTACGGAGAGCTCTTTCTACTCAAGCAGATCAAACTCAACCTGTTTCTAGTCTTTTAGTGCTTCACTGAAGTATTGCTAATGAAACACTTGTTGGAATTCGGCCCATCTCATTGCTCTTCTGCTTTGAGTGGGCCGCCTAGCATTTTTGCTAGCATAAGTCCAGTGGACTGCTCTCCACCACAATTCAGCATTTCCTTCCAGCCTAAATGTTGTCAGTAAGACCTTCTGAGAAGAGGAAACCTCTATTTTCTCAAAGATCTTTTCAATCTGGTTTACCTAGAATTTTGCTTCGTCTGGGTTATAGCTTCCTTTAAATATTGGGGGTCTTAGGGCAAAGAACCCCTCTAGTTGGCCTTTTCTTAGGCCTCCACCATTATCCATATTGGGCCTCCCTCTTTGGGCCTTCACTGTTCTAGTGGTGATAGTGAGTTGGGCAGGCCCATCAATATCTTCTATGTCCAGCTCTTCTACATCTGGACTTTATTCTTCTTCTTCTTCCCTAAGTTCTTGCCTGATCTCAGATCTTATTATTCTGGCTCTGGGGTTTCTCCTTTTCGCGTCCTCATCATCGCCATTTTCGCTGGCTTGATCATTAAGTATATGTTCTTTTCCTGGCCTCCTTCTCATTGGTGGCTCTCTTTGTTGCCCAGCAGGTTCTGGGACTTGGGCTGGACCCCTTGCCAGGATTTGTATACTAGTTGCTAATTGGGCCATACTGGCCTGCATAGCTTCCATCATTGCTTCCATTCTTGCTTCTCTTCTTTCCTGGGCATCAATGCTAGGCCCAGTAACATTAGCCCTTATAAGCTCAGAAGGCCTGACTTGGGCCTCTGGCACAAAGCCAGCATTTTCATTCCCTTAATGGGAAGTTTCATTTCCATTTCGGCCTCGATTCGTATTTATGGTTCTCATCCTGTAATTAACAACAAGCAAGGCACATAATTGCTCAATATTCATAAATATTCATTAGTGGACTTAACCTATGTGTGAACAAGTCTATACTAAGAATCATAGACCAAAACTTTGGTCCTTAAGAGAAACTGTGCTCTGATACCAAGCTGTCGTGCCCTAAATTGCCCCTGGCCCATTTGGGCCCGATTACTTAAAACATGCAGCGGAAGTTTTCATTACACAAAAGGGGCTTTTAAAACTCATTAAGACTTATGGGCACGAACCCCAGGATACTTACCGGTACTAGCTCGTTAAGTTTTTAATTAAGGTTAAGTTGAAGTGCTCTCAGAAACAAGCTAGCACCTTAGTGGATTTCATGTGTTCATTTTCATAGTCTTTACTAAGCTTAGCCAAGAATATGCATGGCAACCAAAACATCAACTTAAGTTTGAAAACTAAATTTTCATGCATATGCTTTGCATGCTTTCAACATAGACATGGGCTTATGGGCCTTTTAGTACTTAACATGCATCTGACCCAAAATTAACCAAGAATATATTCAAAATTTCCAAGTTCTTATTTAAGTCCAAAACATACATTTAAGCCCAAATTCAAATTAACCAAGAATGTTTCCTGGGCTTTCCACTAAAATCTAAGTTTCAAATCAGTCAAAGTATACAAAATAACGGTGGGATTAACTACACATAATCAATTGTGTGTTAGCATTCATACAAAAGTAAACTATGCTCACACCCAAGAGTGACTCTTGAGTATACTACTTAACATGAACATTGGAGGCAACTAGTGTATGAGAACTATACATTGAAATTCACTACTGAGATCTTCAACTAAGCTCCCACCTTAGAGCAAACTTCTAGTGGCAAGCTCCATAAGCCCTTCATTGTGCTTCACTAACCTCTATTGGCCAAAAAGAGAGCTGTAGTTAGTACCATAACTTTACCAACAAGCAAACCATAAACTAGAATCATAAAGATTCAAAAACATCATATACCTACTCGTGAGCTTAGCTCAACAACCCTTAATGGTTGCTGGCTCAACGACACCCAAAACTGCACAACAAAAGCTAAGGAAGTGGGAATCAAAGATTCTCAGTAAGAAATCCTTCAACCTGAAAGAAAAATCCTAAGGACACACATATATTTAGTACATGAAATCAACTGCACATGCTTGTAGTCTGACGGCTAACCTATGCGCATATATTTGTATCCCTTGGGACCCCTTCTCATCCTAGTCCTCTCACGGGCATCACTCCATGTTTAGTGAGTTCTAGCCCCTAACTCACTCCTAGTAAGCTTTAGTTTACCAACGCAGTAACTTTAAGCCCTTGGTTGTTGTGCAGGTGAACATGGTGGATGCTCCTCGTTTGAGCTCTAAGGAACTCACTCGGTGTACTAGACTTAAGCCACTGGCTCACCTAGGTTGCTATTGTACTAAGCCTCCACCCAATTAGATGCACTAGGCTCCCACTTGGTGTCTTGATCTAATAAGCTCACCTATATCACCAAGGTACTAAGCCTCACCATTTAACTTACCAAGGATGCACTAAACTTTTACTTGTGCCTTGGCTAGCCCACAAGTGCACTTAGCCTTCATCCATGGTGCTCCCTTATCCACCATTACTTGCTTCATTACTAAATTAATGTTTAACTAACCATGAAGGTGATTAAGAAGAACTAGGGTCCACCAAGGTCCCCCAAGGTCCCCCAAGGTCTTGGGAATGCCCATGTAATCAAATTAGCTCTTTAGGCCACGATGCGTACGCACTGGGCACGTGGTGCGATTGCATCTCAGTCAGCTTCTAAATTCTAGATTTTGTGCAAACGCAACATGGGCTTTTGGATTTACATTGCCATAACTTACCAAATCAACCTCCATGGCCAACATATAAGTTATATACATTAATTTAGCAACCAATACAACCATTCCCTTACTAAACTAATGCTTAACTAGACATGGAGAAACTTAGTGAGCTTAACTAGGGTGCCGCAAGGGCCCCTGAGCGCTTAAGGACTCCCTTATGCATGAACTAGGCCTCATAGACCCATTGCGAACACACCACCAGCCTGGTGCGCATGCACTCTAACAACCCATCCATTCTGGAAATGGTGTGAACACACCATCTGTGCTGTGTGTACGCAACATAGGCTCTAGGCTGCAATGCGAATGCACAGCCTTATGGTGTGTTTGCGTCTCCTACAAATCAAGAGATATAAAGTTCCTTGTGATGCCTATGCATAAAGGGGACCTTACTTGAGTTATTTTAAGCACTAACTCACCAAATCAAGCTCCATAACTAACATACAAACAACAGACATCAATTTAGTAAAAGAATAACTAAATCCCTTACCTCAATTATGTAAGAACTAGCAAGCATCAAGAACCACAAGCCAAGAATTTCCAATTTCAAAGGCTCCTCTAAGTTTTCTAGGTTCTAAGGAAAATTCAAGGCATATGACACTAAATTTGTCACACCCCACACAGGCCTTAGCCCATGCACACTCAGTACCACTCACCATCCACTACCTAGAAAGTCCAAGACACTTAAGTTTCTAAGTGTTATTATTAGAGTTTAATTAGCCAACTTTCTTTAGGTAGGTTATTGGGCATTCTTTTTATTTTTATGGGCCTGGGGGTGGCCCAGGGGACTCTGTTAGAATTTTGTTTAGTTATTTACAGCTTAAGCAAAGCCCAACCCATTAACTTGCAAAACAAGCCATACTTGTACTTTTTCCTTTAAGTGCTTATCTTGTGTGCACATCAAGTGTACTAGTCATATGCATGGCAACAAAGAAGCCCATATCCATTTTCAAGTTTGAAACACACATACATAAATGTTCATGAGCATTCGACCAAGTATAGTACACAAAGATATCAATTCCATAACAACATACTCATACTCATAAAAACCAAGGAAACTTGTCACACAAGCAACCAACATAAGTTCAACATGCAAAGGCCTTCGAAGGCCCAAAAGTACATAAGTCCAACAACCTAGCATCAACTACATGGCAACATGCCAAGGATGCAAAATAGTCCAAACTTACAAGTCCAAATCTCACAACCCATAAATACACACACACTACCCATAATGCTCAAAGGTACTACAAAGGGTGCACTATAGGTACAAGTCCAAATGACCAAAATAATTGATGTCCGGAGACATCTTCGCTGGAGGACATGGTGGTTTCTGGAGGGACTTCCTGAGGAGGAGAACGCTCAGAGTGGAGGTTTCCCAGGGAGTGGTACCTGAAGAGCCCAAAAGGAAAGGTTAGGAGGTCCCCGGGATGGTTTTCCGGGGAGGAGCCTGCGACGCCCAAGTTAGTTTTCTAAGAGGTGAAGGGAAGGGAGCACTCAAGGGTTTAGTGGCCTTGCCTGTTCGTGTCCTCTCAACTGACTGACCAAACGTTTGCAAGAGGCTGCCCTTTGGTATTTATAGAAGTGTCTGGCCCGTTCAGATCGTGACACGTGTTCGGTCAGATCTGCTGTGTACCTTTGGACAAAGGGGACAAGTAGCTGTTTGTAGGCTCCCTCGAGCCTTGGTCCGAGACAGGTTGTGACAAGGCCTGGGCGGCGTCGGCGTGTCAGAGCGTCGTTTGAGGTGACATGGTGCGTCTGTGGGCGATGTGTCAGAGGCTCCTTAAATGCTCCTGCCGTACTCCCGATGTCCTTTGGGCGAGGTCGTTCTCTGGGACGAACACCCTTCTTCGGGAGTTATGTTCGCAGTTCGGGGCGCTGCCTAGCTCGCAGGTTCCGCCTTCGGGAAATCCTCTCTTGCTTGCGGTAGCTGGTTCTTCTATCCCGAAGGCGATCCGTTTAATCCCCCGAGGGGGCTGTCTGCACCTTTGGAGCTCTCTGGGGTACTAGGCTAAATCCCGAGTTCGAGGCACTGGAATTCGCCTAGTCCGAGGTCAGTACTAGTGCCTCCCTCGGATGGTGCCAGGCTTCCCGAGCATGCTTTTGATAGGAGGTACGTTCTAGGAGAGGCGATAGTCCTTCGGCTATCACATGCCCCCCCTAGAAGCCGAAGTAGGGACTTTGGCTTTTGTCAGCTTTCGGAGGGTACCCTTCGGGGCTTTATGCATGGTACCTGTGCCGAAGATACACCTTCTGTCCGTAGACGTAGCACAGACTGTCTCTTGGTGTCTCCGAGGTAACCTATTTTCTGTAATCTTTGTAGGTCACTGAAACGTCTCGTCTCGTGCCCAGGCGTGTCAGTCTGGGGCGGCGCGCTATTCGTCAGAAAGCGTGTTCCTTATTTGGCGTGGTTGCTGACACGTGGCACGCCGTCATTGGAGAGGGTTACATCGGTTACAGCGGGCGCGTCTTTTTATGCAGAATGGGCAATTATGGCGACGATTCGCCTTCGCACAGCACTTATGACGTCGATTCGCCTACCCTTCCTCGGTCTATATATACCCTTAATCCTTCATAACCCCACTTTTGCTTTTGCTTTTGCTCTCTCCTGTCTCTCAACTGCCGTAGTGTTTTTCCTGCTCTCTCACGGCGGTGCTTTTTGACAGAGTGGTTTTCCGGCAATCATTTCACGACGGCGTCCTCAAATCCGGATTTTGGCAAAACGTTTGGTGGGTTTTAGCTTCCAGTTTTTTCTGTTTTTCCAAATTTTTTCTTCGAAATAGCTTTTTGCCTTTTCCCGAACTCGGTTTTTTGCCAGTCATGCCTATTCCCGAAAGCTGGGAACCCCTTTTTTCTCACCCCTGCTGCACTACTTCTGCAAAACTTAAAAAATGGAAAAAGAAGTTCTTCCTTCCTTCCTACGTCACTACGAGGTTGCCTCGTTCGGACCAATATAGCTTTTCAAACCATAGTGATGAGGTTACTGTTTTCCGTGCCCAACTGAAGGCCGAACTTCGGTATCCTCCACCGAAGATGGTTTGCGATTTCTACGATTTCCATCGCATTGCCGTAAACCAACTTCCGCCGAACTCGTACTGCTATTTCAATGCTTTTCTTTGTATGTGTGGTGTCTTCGGTATAGAGCCACACTTTGTCATTTTTCTGCAGTACTACAAGCTCTTCGTGATCCCAAAGGGTGGCTTCTATTTCATGCTACCTCGGGGGTCAGGGAGCAAAAAATACAAGTTCACCTTTGCCAACAAGGACAGCTGGCGAGGGTGGCAACAGAAATTCTTCTTTATGAAGAAGGAGGAGGCCTGGTCGTACGTCCCGACGAAGTGGGCTCAGGGAAAGCTCGTGATGGATGTCGTTGACCCGAAGATACTGTTAACTCCCGAGTTAACACCTATTTTTGCGGACTTTGACAAGCGCATCCAAGCGGTCTCTGACTGGGATTCCGAGGTCCCACCGCGCCCCTTTTACCCCTTTCCAATTAACTGGAAGTTGATGACCGAAGAAGTCCTTCGGGAGTTGAAGGTGGTAAAGGAGCACGAAACGGACCTCGAGATGCCGGCTCCTGCCATTGCTGGGAAGGACTCCTGGCTGGTAAAACTTCTTCAGAAGGACATTACTTATGAAGATTTTTTCGAAAGTAAGTCATCTCCTAGTCCCCTTGTTTTAATTTCATCTTGGACTTACGCTGATGTTTTCTCTCTTTTTCAGAGATGGGCAGGGATACTGCTGCCTATTACCGATCGCTTTTCATCGGGCAAGCCGAGAAAGGTGAACAAACAAAGAAGGTTGCCTCCCGAAGACGGAAGGCGGCTGGCGGGGGGCCTCCGGCAGCCAAGCGATCAAAGAAGACCGTGCCCCCTCCTATGCCGGAGATTTCCGATGAGGTGGGCGAGGAGCCCGAGGTAACCGTTGCTGCGCCTTCGACCGAGGTCGGTGCAGATGTCGCTCCTTCAAGCCCTAATTCGGCGGCTCTTCTGGACGCTTTGGTGGAAGCCCCTTCTGCCGAAGACTGCCGCAAGAGGAAAGGGAAGGAGATTTCTTCTGAGGGGGCCCTGGATTCTGGCGACGACGTTGCCGAAGTGCCACCAGGTTTGATGCCTTAGACACTCAGTTTCTGAATTTTTTGGCAGCTACTTGTGTTTGACAATTTTTCTGCTTTTGTCGTGCAGAGGAGATTCTTCCTCCGGATTGGGTTGCCGAGCACGCCCGGAAGCGGGCCCTTCGGGATGCCCATATCCCGAAGGGGAAGATTCCGAATGAGCCATTTTGGTCTTTTAAGGAGGACATGGACATGTACTACGAAGATTGCCCGCGAATGGCCAAGGAGATTGCAAAGGGGGTTCTTACTGAAGCTTCTTTCAGGGCCCTTGCGGGGGCTCATCCAGATGATGACTCCCTCGCCGCGAAGCTTTCCGAGCACGCCGCCCAGGTGTGTTTCTCACCTTGCCCTTTTCTTTTTTTTTTTTTTTTGGTCTCTGATTTCTTCTAAGTATTTGCCTTTCCCTTTTTTGCCTTGTCTCATTCTTGCCTCTGTTTTTCTGCAGCTGCTGGGATATGCCGGATTCCTCAGAGTTCGGGTGGCGAGGTAGGGGATGTACCGGGCCGCCGCTTCAAAGACTATAGAACAATACCAGACCCAGTGCGCGGACCTGCTTGCTCGAAACAATCAGCTGGCCCAGACTTCGGCGTCAGAGATTGCTGCCCTTCGGGAGGAGTTTGCGAAGGAAAAAGAAGAACTTATAAAGGACTCCTCCCAGAAGATTTCCGACCTCGGCGGAAAAGTGGCGGAGCTGACTTCGGTTAATGAGGCACTTCAAAAGGAGAAGTCGGATTCTGCGGCTCTTCTGGCGAAGGCGGAGGCCGAGAAAGCCGCACTTCAAGCCGAGGTCGATTCTTCGAAGAAGGGGAAGGATGAGTCGAGGAAAAAGAAGGTGAAGGCGTTAAGGAAAAATGTTGAAGACCTGGAGAGGGAGCTTAATGATCTTGGGGTCGAGAAGAGGAAATCCGACGAGATGACCAAAGTTGGTTTTCAAGACGGGTTTTGCCTCGTTCGTCATCAAGTTCTTATGAGGTTTCCAGATCTCGACCTTTCTTTCCTGGAGGCCCTAAATATTCCTGAGGGACCTCGGTGGACTTGGTCCAAGCTCGAGCACTTGAACCTGCCTCAGACTCTTCCGGCGCGGGTGGTGGCGGAAAAGGATGCAGGGGCTAGTGGCTCTCGGGACGCCGAGAATCCCTAATTTATCTCAGGCCCCTTCTGCCTTCTTTTTCTCCTTCCTTGTACTCTTTCTTTCTTGGTAGTCCTTCTTCTTTGTAAGCCGATCTTGTCTGTTAATAAAGACTTTTTTCTTTCCTGTAAGAAATTTTGGCTAAGTCTTTTTTGTGAGATTGTTCATTCCTTTTTGCCCCGAACGTGTTTGCTCAAGAGACTTCAGAAGATTAGATCGGTTCTCTGTAAGCCTTTGTATTTAGAAATTCTCACAAGGTTTTACATTTCCTATTTTCCCGAACATGCTTATTCGAGGGACTTCAGGAAATCGCACCTATGCTTATTCTGGCGACCATCTTCGCGGAATTTTAGTAATTCTTTTGTTCAAGAATCTTTCTTTCAGAAGTCCGTTGTAGCTAGAAGATTTTTTTTTCTATCTTTGTACACTGTAAACCCTTTCGTCAAGATTCTAAGCATAGAACTTTTTCAAGGCATCTGAATGCCAAGTGTTTTTTAATTCCACGCCTTCGGCGTCACCGAGCTTGTACACCCCTCTTCGTACTTCGGCAATAACCAGATAAGGTCCCTCCCAATTCGCGTGAAGTACGCCGTGTGATGGCCTTCGGGGTGCGAATTCCGCCTTTCGGAGAACGAGATCACCCTTTTTTATTCCTTTTGGCCTAGCTCGCAAGTTTATAGCGGTGGCCACTCTTTGTTGGAAAGCTTTCCTTCTTAGTTCCGCTATTTCTCTATGTTCGCCGACGAGGTCGAGCTTGGTTCTTAAGCCGAGGTCATTTCCACTTTCATCAAATACCTTCACTCGTATTGATGGTCACACTACCTCTATTGGGATTATGGCCTCCGTACCGAAGACGAGCGAGAAAGGAGTTTCCCCTGTAGCCCTTCGGGGCGTTGTTCGGTAACTCCATAGTACGCTTTGGAGTTCTCCTGGCCATTTTCCTTTTGCCTCTCCCAGTCTCTTTTTCAGACCATCTTTTATGGTCCTGTTAGATACTTCCACCTGCCCATTGCTTTGGGGGTGAGCTACCGGGGTGAAGTGCATCTTTGTTCCGAGGTTGCTGATAAACTCTTGGAACCCTTTGTCTATGAACTGGGATCCGTTATCAGCCACTAGTACCCTCGGTATGTCGAATCTGCATACTATGTTTTTCCACACGAACTTGCGCACTTCTCTTGCCGAGATAGTCGTCAAAGGTTCTGCCTCGACCCATTTAGAGAAATAGTCTACTGCGACTAAGCAGAACTTCACGCCCCCAGGCGCTGTCGGGAGCGGCCCGATAAGGTCTATGCCCCAAACGGCGAAGGGCCAGGGATAGTTTGCCGAGGTCACCAGCTCCGAGGGTGTTCTATGGATTTTTGCTTGTCTTTGGCAATTACCACATTTCTGGACGAACCGTCTAGCGTCTTTCCTCAGGGTAGGCCAAAAGTATCCTTGGCGAAGTATCACCGCTGCCAGGGCGTCGGTTCCGATGTGCGAACCACAAGCGCCTTCGTGAACTTCTTGGAGGATTATTTCAATATCCTCTTCGCCAACACACCTCTGTAGCGGATTTGCATATCCCTGCCGATATAGCTCTTCTCCAATCAGAAAGAAACGACTGGAGCGTCTCCGCACTTTTGCTGCTTCATTGGGGTCTTCGGGGAGCGTATTGGTTTCGAGATATGTTTTTATTGGGTCTTTCCAGCTTCTTCCCGAAGTCATTATGCTCAGCACTGTAATGCTCGGCTGGCTTAGCACCTTAGTATATGCTTTTGATTTTGCCAATTCATCTGCCTCAGCGTTATGTCTGTGAGGCACGCTCTTGATTCGCACGGTGTCGAATTCTCGAATAAGCTTCGTTACTAATTCATGGTATTTTTCCAGTGTTGGATCCTTCGCCCCGTAGTCCCCTGCTGTTTGCCGAACTACTAGCTGGGAATCGTTATGGGCTTTCAAGTTTTTGACACCAATTTTTCTGGCCAGGTGCAAGCCCGCTATGAGGGCTTCATATTCAGCCTCATTGTTGGTGACATTGAAGCTGAACTTAATGGCCTTCATTACTTCCAGGCCTTCGGGTCCTCTGATGATCACCCCTGCTCCTTGGTGCTCGGCGCCCGAGGCACCATCAACGTACAAGGCCCATTCTGGCTCATTTCGTCGGGACTTGGGTGGCTGTCCTCGGTAATGGGGACCTCGGCAATGAAATC
>SMDT01002419.1:0-35172 GCA_005392925.1 Aquilaria sinensis
GGAAACTCCCAACCTTCACACCCCTGAACACCACAAGGACCAACATCCTCATGACAATGGAAAGACAGGGGACCCAAATTCAGCGGCCAAGGGCCATGACCGCTGATAACAAAAAGAACATAAAGAAGTTCTGCCAGTTCCACCGCGACCACGGCCATGACACCGAAGACTGCTTCCAACTGAAGAAGTACATAGAGTCACTGATCAAACTGGGTCAACTTCGGCGTTATCTGCGAATGCCTTCCCCGAAAGGGAGAAAAGAGGAGGAAGGAAAGGCAGATGACGAGGATTACGACTCCGACAGAAAGAGGAACCGAAGTCCAAAGAGGCGTCCTCCACCACCTCCGGCAGGGTTAATACATACAATCACGACGGGACTTCCATCCTCGGAAAGAAAGATGAAGGCCAGAGAAATAGCAGTCATGGAATATCAGAGTCCAACGAAGAAGCTGGCCCGAAAGGATGGTTCCGCCGTCATATTTCCCCATGACGACCCACTATTGGTCATGGCAAGGATAGGAAACTGGGACGTAAAGAGAGTGTTACTTGACGATGGATCAAATGCCGACATCCTGTTTTCACATTTGCTGCCGAGATTGGGCATATCCAGCAGCGACCTCAAGCCTGTCACCTCGCCTACCTTCGGGGTGGGACCATCCGAGCTACCCGTCCTCGGATGGATGGATCTTCCCCTAATGATGAAAGGGACTTCGGTAGACGGGACTGTTGAGTTATTTGCCTCCACAATGACAAGGTTCATCGTCATGGATGTCCCTTCGTCATACAACGCCATTCTTGGAAGACAGACACAGGGAAATCTGCACATTCGCCCTGATGTGAAATACTTAACTGTCACTTTCGCCACCAAGGATGGAGACGCAGAAATCTTCATCGATCAGAGCGAAGTAAGGAAGGTGTTCGTCAAGGCATGAAAAGCTCCAGCAAACAACTTCGCATAAACGATGGAGGCAAAGGCACCAAAGAAGGGTGAGGCAGAAGATCCCGCGAAGGCGGAAATAGAAGTAGTGGAACTTGTCTCAGGCCAAAATACCCGAATAGGGACAAACTTGGCCGAAGGTGACAAGAAAAAACTTGTATCTTTTCTGCTGACAAATAAAGATCTATTTGCCTACTCGCCGAAAGATATGCCAGGGGTAAACCCTAGCGTAATACAGCATAGCCTTAAAGTAAGTCCGGAGGCAAGACCTGTCCGGCAAAAGAAACGGAGCATCTCAGTCCATAAAAGTAACTTTGTCAAAACCGAAGTCCAGCGCTTGTTAGACGCTGGTGTCGTCAGGGAGGTCAAATACCCCGAATGGTTAAGCAATGTGGTAATTGCCACAAAAGAAGGAAGCAGTAAGCTCCGAATGTGCATCGACTTCAGGAACTTGAACGATGCTTGCCCTAAAGACTCATACCCTCTCCCACCGATAGACCAATTGGTAGACTCAACTGCCGAATACGGGCTCCTAAGTTTCCTAGACACCTTCAGTGGGTATCATCAAATAAGGATGGACCCCGAAGATGAGGAGAAAACCTCCTTCATCACCGAGGGGGGAACGTACTGTTACGTCAGGATGCCCTTCGGCCTCAAAAATGCAGGAGCAACCTACCAGAGGTTGATGAGCAAGGTCTTTAGTGATCAAATAGGGAGAAATATGGAAGTCTATGTCGACGACATGATAGTTAAGAGCAAGCTGCCTAGTGACCACGTCGCGGATCTAAAGGAAACTTTCCACCAGCTCAGAACCTTCGGGATCCGCCTTAATCCCGAAAAGTGTATCTTCGGAGTGACCTCGGGAAAGTTTCTTGGGTACATGGTATCAGAAAGAGGCATTGATGCTAACCCAGAAAAAATTAAGACTTTACTCGAATTTCGAACTCCCGCCACAATAAAAGATGTGCAGAGACTCACTGGAAGGATAACCTCTCTTAGTAGGTTTATTTCCAGATATGGAGACCGGTGTCGAGCGTTCTTCAAAGTCCTCACTAAGGCAACAAAAAAGGAGGACAACCTTGGAAATGATGATCATCCTTGGAATAAAGACTGCCAAAAGGCCTGGGAAGAACTCAAAATCTACTTAGCCAGTCTGCCCACTCTGCGACAACCTCACGAGGGAGAGCCCCTCGTGTTATACCTCGCCGTCACAGAAAAAGCTGTGAGCTCGGTCCTTGTGAAAGAAGAGGGGCCGAAGCAATGGCCGGTCTATTATGTAAGCAAGTCCCTGCACGGTGCCGAAGTCAGGTATCCCTTGCTGCAGAAAGCTATATTTGCTCTGGTACTAGCAGGAAGAAGGCTACGACCATACTTTCAGGCTCACCCTATCATCGTCCGAAGTAGTCTACCACTACGGGATGTCATGAGGAAAGTTGATCATTCGGGAAGGCTTTCCAAGTGGTGTATAGAGCTTGGCGAACACGACATCACTTATGAACCTCGGAAAGCCATAAAAGCTCAAGCCCTGGCAGACTTCATTGCCGAAGTACCGACCACCGAGGATAGCCATCCGGATCCTGGCGAAGGTGAGCCCGAATGGACTTTGTATGTTGACGGAGCCTCAGGGTCCGAACACCAGGGAGCTGGGGTAATTATTAGAGGTCCCGAAGGCCTAGAAGTAATGAAGGCTATCAAGTTCAGCTTTAATGTCACCAACAATATGGCTGAGTATGAAGCCCTCATAGCAGGATTGCGCCTAGCCAGAAAAATTGGCATAAGAAACTTGAAAGCCCACAGCGATTCCCAGCTGGTAGTTCGGCAAACGGCAGGAGACTACGGGGCAAAGGACCCAACCTTGGCAAAATACCATGAATTGGTAGCAAAGCTCATCCGGGAGTTCGACACCGTACGAATAGAAAACGTACCTCGACGAGATAATGCCGAGGCAGATTGCTTGGCAAAATCAAAAACATGCACCGAGGTGCTAAACCACCCGAGCATCACAGTGCTGAGCATAGTAACTTCGGGAAAAGGCTGGAAAGACCCGATAAAAAGATATCTCGCAGACAATACGCTCCCCGAAGACCCCAGCGAAGCTGCAAAAGTGCGAAGACGCTCCGGTCGATTCTTCCTAATTGGCGAAGAATTATATCGGCAGGGATATGCAAATCCACTACAGAGGTGTGTTGGCGAAGAGGATACTGAAATGATCCTCGAAGAAGTACACGAAGGCGCTTGTGGTTCGCACATCGGAACCGACGCCCTGGCAGCAGTAATACTTCGCCAAGGATACTTTTGGCCTACCCTGAGAAAGGACGCTAGGCAGTTCGTCCAGAAATGCGGTAATTGCCAAAGGCACTCGAATATCCAGAGGACACCCTCGGAATTAGTAACTTCGGCTGACTATCCCTGGCCCTTCGCAGTCTGGGGCATAGACCTCATTGGGCCGCTCCCAACAGCGCCTGGAGGCGTGAAGTTCTGCGTGGTAGCAGTAGACTATTTCTCCAAATGGGTCGAGGCAGAACCCCTGGCGACTATCTCGGCAAAAGAGGTGCAAAAGTTCGTATGGAAGAACATTGTATGCAGATTCGGCATACCGAGGGTACTAGTAGCTGATAATGGGTCCCAGTTTATAGACAATGGATTCCAGGAATTTATTAGTGACCTCGGAACAAAAATGCACTTCGCCCCAGTAGCTCACCCCCAAAGCAATGGGCAGGTAGAAGTATCTAATAGGACCATAAAAGATGGTCTGAAAAAGAGACTGGGGGAAGCAAAAGGGAAATGGCCAGGAGAGCTCCAAAGCGTATTATGGAGTTACCGAACAACACCCCGAAGAGCCACAGGGGAAACGCCTTTTTCACTCATTTTCGGTACAGAGGCCATCATCCCAATCGAGGTAGTGCGACCATCAGTGCGGGTGCAAGTATTTGATGAAAGTGGAAATGACCTCGGCATGAGGACCAAGCTCGACCTCGTTGGCGAACACAGAGAAATAGCTGAACTGAGAAGAAAAGCATTTCAGCAAAGAGTGGCTGTGGCCATAAACTTACGGGCCAGGCCAAAGGGAATCAAGAGAGGAGACCTCGTTCTCCGAAAGGCTGAATTTGCACCCCGAAGGCCATCCCACGGGGTACTCCGCGCAAATTGGGAAGGACCTTACCTGGTACTTGCCGAAGTGCGAAAAGGGGTGTACAAGCTCAGCGATCCCGAAGGCGTAGAATTGAAAAATACTTGGCATTCAGACGCCTTGAAAAAGTTCTATGCTTAGGATTTTGATGGTAAAATGGTATTGTACAAATTAGAAAAAATATTCTAAGTACAAAAGTTTCTCAGAAAAGTTCCTAAGCATAAATTGTACAAGTCAGAATTCCGCGAAGGTGATCGCCGAAACGAGCGCAGATATGATTTTTCGAAGTCCCTTGAGCGAACGTGTTCGGGACGATAGGAAATGAAAAATCTCACAAAAAGACTTAGCCAAATTTTCTAAAAAGAAAAAGTCTTTATTGAAATGAATTTGCTTATAGAGAAGAAGGAGTGCCAAAGGGAGAAGTACAAAAAAGAAGGAAAAGAAGGCAAAGGACCCTAGAACAAACTAAGGAATCTCGGCGTCCTGGGAGCCACCAGCTCCTGCGTCCTTTTCCACCACCTTTTTCGCCGGGAAAGAAGAAGGTAAGTTCAGGTGCTCAACCTTGGACCAAGACCACCGAGGCCCCTCGGGAATGTTTAGGGCCTCCAAGAAAGAGAGGTCCAGATCTGGGAACCTCTGGAGAACTTGGTGGCGAGCGAGGCAAAACCCGTCCTGGAAACCAACCTTGGTCATCTGGTCGGATTTATCCTTCTCGACCCCAAGGTCCTCAAGGTCCTTCGTCAGATCTGCGACCTCATTCTTCAGTGCCTTCATCTTCTTCTTCTTCGGCTCCTTCTTCAAAGAATCAACCTCGGCTTGGAGCGCAGCCTTCTCAGCAAGCGCCTTCGCCAGAAGAACCTCAGCCTCTGACTTCTCCTTTTGATGCACCTCGTTCGCCGAGATCAGCTCCACCACCTGGGAGCCGAGGTCAGAAATTTTCTGGGAGGAGTCCTTCAAAAGTTCCTCTTTTTCTTTTAGGAACTCTTCCCGAACGGCAGCAACTTCTTTCTCTGCAGCTTGAGCCAGCTGCGTGTTCTGGGCAGCCAATTCCGAGCACATGGCCTTAGTTTTTTCTATGACCTCTAAGGCCGAAGCTCGGAAAGCCGTCTGCCTTGCCACCCGAACTCTGAGGAAACCAGCATACCCCAGCAGCTGCAAAGAAATAAAGGCAAAGTCAGTAAGGCAAAAAAGAGAGCCAAATACTTAGAAGAAATCAAAAGGAAAAAGAAAGGCATGAAGCATACTTGGGCAGCATGCTCGGAAACTTTCACGGCGAGGGAATCATCACCCGAGTGAGCCTCCGCAATGGCCCTGAAGGAGGCCTCGGTAAGGATCCCTTTCGAGATCTCTTTGGCCATTTGCTGGCAGTCTCCGGAGTACAAATTCATGTCCTCCGTAAACGACCAGAAAGGCTCCTTCGGGATCTTCCCCTTCGGGATACGGGCATCCCGAAGGGCTCGCTTCCGGGCATGCTCGGCTGCCCAACCCGGAGTAAGTAACTCCCCTGCACGGCAAAACAAAAAGCTGGTCAAGGCAAGTAAATCTCAAAATTCAAAAAAGTGAAGGCATCACAGTTTGCTAGAAAACGAACCTGGTGGCACTTCGGCCACGTTGTCGTCAGAATCCAAAACCTCCTCGGTAGAAATCCCCTTGCCTTTGCTCTTGCGCCGCTCCTCGGCAGAAGGGGCCTCTACCAAGGCATCCAGAAGAGCCTACGACGAAGTAGGACTCCGAGGAGGGACGTCGACAGCAGCAACCTCGGGCGGCGGAGCGGCGGCAACTTCGGGCTCTCCGCTTACCCCCTCAAGAACTTCCGGCTGAGGAAGTTGAACAGTCTTCTTCGCCCGTTTAGAAGAAGGCCCAGCCCCAGTCGCTTTCCGCCTTCGGGAGACGGCCTTCTTCGTCTGCTCACCTTTCTCGGATTGACCGAGGAAAAGGGATTTGTAGAAGGCAGCAGTGTCGTCGCCCATCTCTGGAAAAGAAAGAAGACATCAGTGTGAGTCCAAGATGAAATTATAACAAAGGGACTCGAAGATAACTTACGCTCATAAAAAGTTTCGTAAGTAACTTCCTCCCGAAGGAGTTGCACCAGCCAGGAGTCTTTCCCAGCGATGGCAGGAGCCGGCATCCCAAGGTCCGTCTTGTGCTCCTTCACTACCCCTAGCTCCCGAAGAACCTCCTCGGTCATCAGCTTCCAATTGATGGGGAAGGGGTAGAGAGAGCGCGAAGGGACCTCGGAATCCCAGTCGGAGACGGCTCGGATACGTCTGTCGAAGTCCGCGAATACGGGAGCCAACTCGGGAGTCAGCATTATCCTCGGATCTACGACGTCCATCTCCAGCCTTCCCCGAGCCCACTTGGTCGGAACATGCGACCAGGCCTCCTCCATCTTCAGAAAGAAAAACTTTTGTTGCCACCCTCGCCAGCTGTCCTTAGTGGCAAAAGTGAACATATACTTTTTGCTCCCTGATCCCCGAGGTAGCATAAAGTAAAAGCCACCCTTCGGGACCACGAAGAGCTTATAGTACTACATAAAGATAATGAAGTGGGGTTCTATTTTGAAGACGCCACACATACAGAGGAAGGCGTTAAAATAGCAGTACGAGTTCGGCGGAAGTTGATTTACGGCAATGCCATGGAATTGGCAAAAGTCGCAAATCATCTTCGGAGGAGGGTACCGAAGTCCGGCCTTCAGTTGGGCTCGGAAAACGGTAACCTCGTTACTATTGTTCGAAAAGCTAAATTGGTCAGAACGTGGCAACCTTGTAACAGCATGCGAGGGAAGGAAGAATTTTTTCTTCCATTTTTCTAGTTTTTTAGGAGTGGTGCAGCAAGGGTGAGACAGAAGAGGTTGCTAGCTCTCGGGAATAGGCATGTCGGCTGAAAAATGAGTTCGGAAAAAGGCAAAAACAACCTCGGGAAAAAAGCTTGAAAAATAGAAGACTCGGGAAGTTAAAACCCACCAAATGCTTTGCCAAAATCTGGGTTTGAAGACGCCGTCCTGAAAGGTGGCTGGAAAAAACTCTATCAACAGCACTGCCGCGAAAAGCAGGGGAAAACGCAAAAACAGTTGAAAGGCAGAAGAGAGCAAAAGCGGAAGCAAAAGGAGGTTATGAAGGAACAAGAGTATATATAGGCCGAGGGGGTAGGTGAACCGGCGTCATAAGTACCCCACGAAGGCGAACAGTCGCCATAACTAATTACTGAGCGTGAAAAGACACGCCTGCTGTATCCGATGCAGCCCTCACCAATGACAAACATGCCACGTGTCAGCAATCGCGCCAAAAGAGGGACACGCCTTCTGACACCCCTAAATCCTGGGCGCGCCGCTCTAGACTGACACGCCTGGTTATGAGACGCGATGTTACACAGACCTGCAAAAGGAAAAAAGTAGGTTTCCTCGAAGACACCAAAGGATAGGCTATGGTCGAACAGCCTACATCTTCGGACGAAAGGTCCATTTTCGGCACAGGTGCTACACCCAAGGCCCAAAGAGGCGCCCTCCGAAAGCTGACAAACCGAAGTTTCCACTTCGGCTTTTTCAAGGGGGGCCTGTGATAGCCGAAGGGTTATCGCCTCTCCCAGTACGTACTTCCCGCCGAAGTTGTGTTCGGGAAGCCTGGCGTCAGCCGAAAAGAAGCACTGTCGTTGACCTCGGCAGGAGCGAAGTCGAGCACCATGAAGTCAGGACTTCGGCAAATACGCCAGGAAATCCAAAGGTATTGCCGGCTCCTTTGGGGGACCAAACAGATCGCCTTCAGGACAAAAGCCTAGCCCGTACAAGCAGGAGAGAATCCTCCGAAGGCAGAACCACCAAACTAAAGGACTCCCCGAACTACGAGCATAACTCCCGAAGAAGGGCATCCATACCAAAGGATGACCTTGCCCAGAGGACCTCAGGAGTACGGCATGAGCATTTAAGGAGCCTCTGACATGTCGCCCACAGGCGTTACATGCCTCCCCAAATGGCGATCTGACACGACTGACGCCGTCCAGGTCTTGTCACGACCTATCTCGGTTCAAGGCTCAAGGAGCCTGTCACCAGCTACTTGTCCCCTACGTCCAGAAACTCAGAGAACATCTGACCGAACACGTGTCATCATCTGAACGGGCTGGGCACTCCTATAAATACCAAGGCACAGACCCTGGCAAACGGTTTGACTCCTCCTCCTTGAGAAAACACAAACAAGCAAGGCCACTAAATTTCCTAGTGTTCCCCCTCTTTCACCTCTCAGGACACTGACTAGGGTGTTGGAGGCTCCTCCCCGGGAAAACACCCCGGGGACCTCCTAACCCTTTTTTCTGAGTATTTTCAGGCACACTCCCCTAGGAAATTTGAGCTCTAGGCGTTCTCCCCCTCAGGAAGTCCTTCCCGAAGTCACAATGTCTTCCAACAAAGATGTCTCTGGGCATCAATTTCTTCATATATGTCATATGTTCATTACGAGTTCGGGTTTCATGCATCATGAATCAATCTAATTAATCATGGCTAAAAAAGCAATCGTACACATAACACCATGCAATTCAACACTCAATCCCGAATTAGGGTTTCACTAGTAGCTCTAATACCACTGTTGGGTTTCGGGAGCCAAATAGCGCAGCGGAATTTAACTGAAACCCTCCAGGATCCATGTGAAACGGGGTAAACCGGGTGTTTGAAAATTTTTATACCTAATTTTCGGTTGAGATCTCTCACTCAACTGTAGAGTCGAATCACAAAATTTAAACAATTGACGTGTTCAGGCTCTCTATGGTATCCACACGAGCCTCTCGAGATCACCATGCTTCCACCGCGTCCCGACAGATGCATTTCTCTTGCGCTCGCAGTGATAGCTTACGTCCTCCAAGGAATTGCAAGAGAAGAGTGTGGCTGTCCTTTTGGGAGGCTAGGGCAAGGAGACCTGCGAATTTCTCACTAGAAGTTGTATTTATAGTGAGACTCAACTTTCAGGCCTAATGGGATTTAAAGACCTAATCCAATTAGGCTTTAATTTCAGGCTTAATAATGGCTCAACTATTGGGCCCATTATTAATACGAAATTATTGTGAACCCAAAACCCAAATTATTAGCCCATGCACTCTAATGATCCAAATAGCTCTATGTGTGCAACCCAATAGGCTCTTACCATGTTGGAAATGATCATAAATCACATTTATGATCATAAGCAATGAGCGGTGTCTAGCAACACATCATTGCTACCCAAGTGACAAGATTGTCGCTGATTCGACTAAACCTTTATGATCATCACCGATATATGCCATTGTCCCTTTTGTCCAAGATATCAGGACTAAGCACGAGACATGGAATGTGTCACTCTCATATAGCCCAATCTTTGGTTTCTTGATTACTGAGTAAACCAACTTAAACTGATGACATTGATATCGTATATCAACTCATCCGAGCATGGCCATGCATTGTTCTAAGTGTTACTCTATCAAAGGGCCCGAAGATATCACTCCCGTTACTTAGGAGGGAGAAATCCCATCTTGATCATACAAATCCCTCTGCATGATATGTGACATACCCAATGACCTCCTTCAAGTTCACTCAGTTACGAGCAACAACGGAAAGTATCAAAGTATGTGACTCACATGTAGGGAACCTTGATGATCTTAGGTCGAAGGACTACATATACCATGATCACTATGAGAATCACTTATGACACTCATATAACGATCCATGTAGTGTTCTCATGGTGGGTCGGTCCAGTACATAAGTTCTCCAACTTGTACCCATATGCAGACTACAAATCTCATTTTAGTCTCCACATATGCTAGTCATTATGTATTATTGCAACCCGCTCCACAATAATACTATACTAGGGACGTTTGGGAATATCATTATTCTAGGGTTACAATTATGTTTGTTAAGTTATGCAGAAACAAAACAACAAACATAATTGTTGGATTAATGCCTTAATAAAATATCATGACTCAATGTGCAAAAATACAATCATCTCATGATTGGCCTTTTAGGCACAACACTAACGTGGCAAACATCCATATTTGAAATCATGCCTCCTGGAAGCTTCGTACTATTCTTCCCTTAGTGAAAATTTTCCAGTATATGGAACATTTTCCCGTGACACAAGGAGCAACCATTTTCACTTTTTTGAATGTATTCCGCTGAGTCTTAGGCTTTGCTTGGGAGCTAGCACCTTCAGGAAACTTTATAAAAGTCAATATGCTAGGAGCCCATTCTAGCAACGTGACCGTATTCGGTTTATAAACCATATTCATTTAACACGTATACTTTTGTTTACTGGCGATTTCGGAGAGGGGTAATCACAAGCTTTTCTTCAGAAAAAATGTCTAAGTGTAGAATTTTTTCAAAGAATCTGAATGCCAAGTCTTTCTGATTGCTCATCCTTCGGCGTCACCTAATTTGTAGACCCCTAGGTGGATTTCATCAAGGACCAGATGATGTCCGTCCCAGTTTGCCCGTAGTACCCCATCTGACGGCCTTCGGGCTCGAATTCCTCCTTTCGGAGGATGAGGTGCCCCTTCTTGATTCCTTTTGTCTTCACATGCAAGTTAGTAGCATCAACTATTCTTTGTTGAAAAGCCTTCCTCTTGAGTTTGGCCATTTCCCCGTGTTCTTCGGCGAGGTCTAATTTTGCCTTCAAGCTAAGGTTGTTTCCTCCTTCGTGGAACACCTGTATTCTTACTGATGGCTGTATGACCTCTATGGGAATAATGGCTTTCGTACCAAACATGAGTGAGAAAGGAGTTTCTCTTGTGGCCCTTCGGGGAGTAAATCGGGTACCATTGTCGGCCACTATTACCCTTGGTATGCAAAATCGGCATATGATGTTCTTCCAGACGAACTTCTAGGTATCCTTCATAGAGATCGATGCCAAAGGCTCTGCTTCGATCCACATAGTGAAGTAGTCTACTACAACTATGCAGAACTTCACCCCACTGGGGGCACTTGGGAGAGGTCCGATGAGGTCAATACCCCAGATGGCGAAGGGGCAAGGGTAATTTGCCGAAGTTATCTTCTCCGAGGGTAACTTCTGGATGTTGGTGTGTCTTTGGCAATTATCACATTTTTGAACAAATTGCCTTGCATCCTTTCTTAGGGTAGGCCAAAAGTAACCTTGGCGAAGTAGTACTTCGGTGAGGGCGTCTGTTCCTATGTAGGAACTGTTAGTCTTGTGCCCAAAAGCCAGTCATGAGATGATTGTATTTTTGCACATTGAGTCATGATATTTTATTAAGGCATTAATCCAGCAATTATGTTTGTTGTTTTGTTCCTGCGTAACTTAACAAACATAATTGTAACCCTAGAATAATGATATTCTTAAAAGTCCCTGGTCTAGTATTATTGTGGAGCGGGTTGCAATAATACATAACGACTAGCATATGTGGAGACTAATATGAGATATGTAGTCTACATATGGGTACAAGTTGGAGAACTTGTGTACTGGACCGACCCACCATGAGAACACTACATGGATCGTTATATGAGTGTCATAAGTGATTCCCATAGTGATCAGGGTATATGTAGTCCTTCGACCTAAGATCATCAAGGTTCCCTACATGTGAGTCACATACTTTGATACTTTCCTTTGTTGCTCGTAACTGAGTGAACTTGAAGGAGGTCATTGGGTATGTCACATATCATGCGGAGGGATTTGTATGATCAAGATGGGATTTGTCCCTCCTATGTAACGGGAGTGATATCTTCGGGCCCCTTGATAGAGTGAGACTTAGAAAATGCATGGCCATGCTCGGATGAGTTGATATGCGATATCAATGTCATCAGTTTAAGTTAGTCTACTCGGTAATCAAGAAACCAAAGATTGGGCTATACGAGAGTGACACATTCCATGTCTCGTGCTTAGTCTTGATATCTTGGACAAAGGGACAATGGCATATATCGGTGATGATCATAAAGGTTTAGTCGAATCATCGACAATCTTGTCACTTGGGTAGCAATGATGTGTTGCTAGACACCGCTCATTGCTTATGATCATAAATGTGATTTATGATCATTGCCAACGTGATAAGAGCCTATTGGGTCGCACACATAGAGCTATTTGGATCATTAGAGTGCATGGGCTAATTATTTGGGTTATGGTTTCACTTTAATTTCGTATTAATAATGGGCCCAAAAGTTGAGCCATTATTAAGCCCGAAATTAAATCCTAATTGGATTAGGGCTTTGAAACCTATTAGGCCTGGAAGTTGAGTCTCACTATAAATACAACTTTTAAGTGAGAAATTCGCAGGTCTCCTTGCCCTAGCCTCCAAAAAGGACAGCCGCACTCTTCTCTTGCAATTCCTTGGAGGACGCAAGCTAGCACTGTGAGCGCAAGAGAAACGCATCTACCGGGATGTGGTGGAAGCGTGGTGATCCTGAGAGGCTCGTATGGATACCATAGAGAGCCTGAACACGTCAACTGTTCAGGTTTTGTGATTCGACTCTACAGTTGAGTGAGAGATCTCAATCGAAAATTAGGTATGAAAATTTTCGAACTCCCGGTTTACCCCATTTCACTTTGATCCTGGAGGGTTTCGGTTAAATTCCGCTGCACTGTTTGGCTCCCGAAACCCAACAGGAACCACAGGCCCCCTCATGAACTTCTTCAAGGATTGTTCTGACATCCACTTCACTTATGCACCTTTGCAAGGGACTTGCATACCCTTGTCTGTATAGTTCTTCCCCGATGAGGAAGTATCTCCCAGAGCATTTTTGCACTTTTGTGGCCTTGGCAGGGTCTTTAGGGAGTGCCGAAGTTGCAAGGTATTTCTTGATGGAATTTTGCCATCCTTCTCCTAAGATTGCTACGCACATTAGCTTTGTGCTGGGTTGACTCAGCACCCCATTGGGTTCCTTGGACTTGGCCAAGGTGTCAGCTTCAGCATTATTTCTATGAGGCACATTTTCTATATGTACCGAGTCAAACTTGATTGCCGAAGGGCTATCGCCCTCTAAAGGACTTCACATGTGCACGCCACCCTTGGCTAGCATACCACCTCTGCTCGAAATAGATGTGACAAAACCCTGGCAAAAAGAGGGCCTCAGCACCCTCGGACAAGCCAGATAGGCGCTACCCTCAGGAAACCCATGGGACCAACTTTGGACAGAAGGGGTCACTACCCTTCCCGTGGGTAACCTTGTGCCAACCTCACGTGCCCAAAACCACCTTCGTATACTCTTGGGGCCACCCTTGGAGCACGCTCATGAAGTGCCATCATCAGGTACCCGAGCCTGACCTCGAGGGAGCCCAACCAAAGGTGCCTCATACAAACAAGGGACCTCCCTCCAAAGGAGCTTGCCTCCCCAGATGAGCTGTGTACTCTGAAGGAGATCGATCCCCCGAAAAGGCCACGTGGACATACGACAAAAAGGTTGAGGACCCCCGACACGCCCCCTCTGACATGCTCTAACATGCCGGCCTCGTACAAGTCCCCGACACGCCAGCCCCGGACACGCTCTGACACGTCGCCCTCGTATGGCCTAGGCTTCTGACTGGATGGGCTACGGTCAGCTGGAGGCCCACACTCCCAAAGGTACGAAGCATATCCAACCGAACACGTGTCACGATCTGGGCCAGCGGTGGCAAATGGACTTCTCCTGTACACCTCCCTATAAATATTCAAGAGGCAGCCCAGGTAAGGGGACGCTCCCCGCTCCAAGGGAAAAATCTCCTCACTCCTTACTTATTCTCTATTTCCAAACACTAACTTGGGCGTCGGATGCTCCTCCCCCGGAAAAACACTCCGGGGAGCTCCTGACCCTTTCCTTTCTGAGTACTTGCAGTCCCTCTCTGCACCAGAGGCTCCTCATCCAGGCGTTCTCCCACTGGAGGCTCCCCATCCATGCGTTCTCCCACCACAAGGTCCTACTCCAGGGCCACCATGTTACACAACGATGATGACGAAGGGCATCAGAGTTCTTCGGTAGTCATGTGCTGTTTGGCCCTTCGATAGAACTCCCCGAGGGTGTCTGGGGGGTCCTTGGAGAACTCAAAAAAGAGCTAGGAGTCTCTCCAAAGTCCTCTTATCATTGCAAGGATGTGAATCTTGGGCCGAAAGTCATGCATGCTTAGTGCTTCCCGGTTGAACCTTTCGATGTAGTCGTGAATGGTTTCCCCACTTCGCTGTGCTATGTCGTACATCTGCACCGGCATTTTGGCCGTTGGCCTGCTGCCAATGAACTATTGGGTGAAAGAAGTAGATAGCTCCTGGAAACTCAGCAAGGTTCCGTGGGCCTGGGAGATCTACCATGCTGTTGCTAGACCGGAGAGGGTCACCTCGAAACACTTGTAGAGGCTATCGTCATCTGTGTCATGGAGCACCATGCTTCGCTTGTACTTTGTCAGGGGCGCCTAAGGGTCACTACGCCTGTCGTAGGTTTCCAAACGTGGCACTCTGAAGTCACTAGGCATGGGCACCTCCACCATTTCCCATACAAAGGGTGACTCTTCTCTGGTTTAAGCATTAGACAATCTTGACCAGACTGGTTTTTGGGAGAATTGCCTCTCAACCTTTTCCAATCTTCCAAGGATCCTCTCCATGAGGGTAGCTGTGTTAGCTTCCCCTTGCAGCCTAGTGGTCACCGGTAATGGTGAACTTCTTCTTCTTCTCGGAGAGTAACTTCGCTGGTGAGGAGACTAGGACCCTCGGTACGGGGACGGACTCTGCCCTAGGGTGGGTGCCTAGTTTCTTTTGGGGCCCTTTCTCTGGTGGGTCGTGCCCTAGGGGGCACGTCCTCCATTGAAGATGCATCATGAGAGCCTTCACTCTTGAAACTCTGGAGGGTAAACCTCGGGCTCAAGGAAGGCACACATGGAGAAGGCAAGGACCCATTGAAGGTTTCTAGTGGACCTATGACAAGGAAGAAAGCTAAGGAGCTCTCAAGTGCACTACAAGCCTTTGTTTCAAGTTTCTTCATGGAGAATGGACATGAAACTTCACAAGGAGCTGCTGGAACTTTCAAGACACCATATGGAGATGATGGATATTCTTGGTACTCATTTCTGGAGTGGTTAGACAAGTCACAAAATAAGGACACCAAGGACATCACTCAAAGTGCACCATTTGAGCCACCTTAAGTGTTCTTGATGCATTTTGTGCCCATAAGCTGGATTTTGAGCTCTAACTTTCTAGACCTATTTTTGCACATCTAAGAGGAAGATTCATGTCATTGGAACTCAAAGATTCAAGCTGGGAGCTGAAGATACAAGTGAAAGCCCTAAAGTGCCCAAAAATGCACCCGAAAAAGGCTATTTGGGGGTTTTCGGGTTTAATCTTGTATTTGCATTTTATTTTCGTTCAATTCCTGTTTAGATACATTATTTAGGATGTTATTTAGGCTATGAAATTAATTCAGGTCGCTTAGGACAGGTGGCATACGCTGCATACACAAAACAAGTTAGAAAGGGTTTAGGAGTCCTAATTGGACTAGGTTTTCTTGAGTCCTTTGTAACTAGGTTTCCTAGGTGACTTGGGATGCGAATTTTGCCCAGATTTTTACCCTAGTTTAGGCCTATATAAAGGCACATATTCTGGATGTAAACACACAGATTAATGCTGAAATAATATTGCTCTTTGGAGAGGTTTTCTCTTTGGTTCTTTGTGGACTGCCTTGGTGCACAAGTGTGCTTGTGTTCTTGGAGTTCTATACTTCTCGTTTCTAATCACAGGTTGATTAGGGGTGGGGGTTTCAAACCTAGTCTTTTTGATGTCTTGTGGAGCTTGAATCACATCTTGGGCGCGTTTCATGGTCTTTATACCATAGGGGTTCGCATCAGTTGGTATCAGAGCCACAAGTTCCATTGAAGGACATATCTTTGTGTTCTTGTTTATCTTCGGTTTTCTTTCAATTTTTTCCAGTAATTTCGTGTCTTAATTCTCTGTTTTAATCCTTTTTCTTCTTGTTTCAGGTCTGTCCTTTTTATTCCATCCTTGTTCAAGTCCGAAAATCACAAAAACAACAAAAAGAAGTCAATCCGTGTTGTCTAGTGTTCTCGGTTTCAATTCGTTTGTTCTTGTTTGATTCTTATCTTTCTGTTTTGTGTCCAGCCATATTAATCTTTCTTGTTTTCATTGTTTCCAGCATCCTAGAGTCAAGAAAACACCAAAAAAAGAAGGATCCAAGTTCAGGAAGTTTCGGTATCAAAAAGTTGTTTCAAATTGTGCAAGTTTTCAATAGTTTCTTGTTTTGGCCGAATAGAAAACTGACTTTTTGTCTTTGGCAGCAAGGAACTTCAAGGAGAAAGTTGTTTTAGCATCAAAACAGCAAGCAAAAAAAAAAAAAAAAAAAAAAAGAAGGAAAAGAAAACAAAAAGAAAGAACAAAGAAAAGAAAGAGAAAGAACAAAAGAGCTTGCAAAAAGAAGTTTTCTCAAAGTGTTGAAAGTTTTGAGCCCCAAAACCTATCCCATTGTTTTTGAGCCAAAAAGCTTTCTTTGTGGTTCTTGTGATCATCAATTGCAAGAGCTTCCTAGAGTCTTTTAAAGCTTGTTTAGCCCACCTCTTTTGGAGTCAAAATAGTTCTTCAAAAATTCAAGTTTTCTTGTGTGCTTTGAGGATAGTTTTCTTAGAACTTTTGAGAACTCTTTGAATAGCAATATCTCACTAACAAATTGAGTGTTTGAGTGTTCATCTTTTGAGTGAAACACATGAGGTGAGTGCTTGTGAGGATCTTTGAATTTTCAGGAGTATGGAGGGCCAAGAGGATAGGAGGATGGAAGTAAGGAACAATGATGAGCCAACCATGAGAGAGCTTCAAGAAACTCTCAATAGACTTGTGGGGAGGATTGAGGACATTGACTTGAGGTTGCCAAGGAGACCAAATCCCATCTTGCAACCAAGGAGAGGTCCAAGGAGAGAAGAGCCCGAGGAGGAAGAAGGGCATTGGCATGACCATGGGCTTCCAAGGAGGGGGGAGCCAAGGGAGGACAACAATCTAAGCTCCATCAAACTTACCATTCCACCTTTCCAAGGGAAGAGTGATCCAGATGCATATTGGGAGTGGGAGCAAAAGATTGAGATGGTGTTTGAGTGCCATCACTATTCTGAGGAAAAGAAAGTTAAAGTGGCTACTATTGAATTCACTGATTATGCTCTTGTATGGTGGAACCAGGTTGTCACTTCTAGGAGGAGGAATGAGGAGGAACCCATCAATACATGGAGAGCTCTTAAAGCCATGATGAGAAAGAGATTTGTTCCAAGTTACTACTATAGAGATCAACACCTCAAACTTCAAAGGCTTGTGCAAGGCCAAAGGAGTGTGGAGGACTATCATAAGGACTTGGAGATGACACTAAGCCGAGCCAATATCATTGAAGATGAGGAGGCTACCATTGCTAGATTCATCAATGGCCTTAACCATGAGATTGCCAACAAAGTGGAGATGGTGCCATATGTCAACATGGAGGATTTGCTTCACCATGCCACTAAGGCCGAAAGAATCATCAAGAGGTCTAAGGCATCCAAGATGGCTCAAGGAGGAAGTTCCACATGGAGGGGAACATGGAGTAAGGAGGGGCACCAAAAGCCAAGAATGGAGGCTACCAAGGGAGGCATGTCTCGGCCTCAACAAGACAAACCCAAGGTGCCACCCAAAGATGTGCCCAAGTCAAGGGAGATTGAATGCTTCAAGTGTAGAGGCAAGGGGCACTACATGAGAGATTGTCCTAACAAAAAGGTGATGATTCTCAAAGATGATGGTGAGATCACATCCGAGGAGGAGGATGCCATGGAGGAGACACCACCTTTGGAGGATGATGAGCAAAACACACTTGAGCCCGAGGAGGGTGACTTTGCTTTTGTTGCTAGGAGAGCTCTAAGTGTGCAAGCCAAGGAGGAGGCCAATCAAAGAGAGTGCTTCTTTCACAGTAGATGCCGAATTAAAGATCAAGTGTGCAGCCTCATTGTTGATGGAGGAAGTTGCACCAATGTAGCAAGTTCAACCATGGTGGAGAAGTTGAAGCTTCCAACTCAAAAGCACCCACAACCATATAGGCTTCAATGGTTGAATGATGCCGGGGAGGTAAAAGTGGTAAAGCAAGTTTCGGTTAAATTCAAAATTGGTACTTACCATGATGAAATTCTTTGTGATGTTGTTCCTATGCATGCTTGCCACATTTTGCTTGGAAGGCCGTGGCAATTTGATAAGAAAGTCACACATAATGGAGAGAAAAACTTGTACTCATTTGTCCATGAAGGAAGGCCGGTCACACTTAGTCCACTTTCACCACAACAAGTTTTGGAGGATCAAAGGAAACTTCAAAGTAAGGTTGAGAGAAAAATAAATGAGGGGAAAGTTGAGGGCAAGAGTGAAGAGGGGAAAGCCGAGAGACAAAATGAGAGATCAAGTGAGATGAGTGACCATGAGGGGAAGAAGAGTGGAGAGTTCCCAACAGAAAAGAATGAAAGGAAGTTGAGTGGAAAAAATGAGTGCTATATTGCTAAAATGAGTGATGTGAGGAAAGCCATTCAAGCACAAAGACCAGTGCTTCTTTTAATTTACAAAGAATCTTTACTTGTTGTCAATGATCTAACACATCTTCCTAGTGTTGTTGTGTCTTTGTTGCAGGACTTTGAAGATGTTTTCCCTGAAGATCTGAGAGGTTTGCCTCCAATTAGAGGCATTGAGCATCAAATAGACCTAGTCCCGGGAGCACCAATTCCAAATAGGCCAGCTTATAGAACCAATCCCGAGGAGACTAAGGAGATTGAGAAGCAAGTAAAGGAGTTGTTGGACAAAGGCCTTGTGAGGGAAAGTTTGAGTCCTTGTGCCGTACCTGTACTTTTGGTGCCAAAGGAGGATGGTTCATGGCGCATGTGCATGGATTGTAGGCCTGTCAACAAGATCACTGTAAAGTATAGACATCCTATTCCTAGACTTGATGATATGCTTGATGAGTTGCATGGTTCTACTTTGTTTTCAAAAATTGATTTAAAAAGTGGGTACCATCAAATTCGAATGAGGGAAGGGGATGAATGGAAAACTGCTTTTAAAACAAAGTTTGGACTTTATGAATGGTTAGTTATGCCTTTTGGACTAACTAATGCTCCTAGTACTTTCATGAGACTTATGAATCATGTCTTGCGTGACTTCATTGGTAAGTTTGTTGTTGTGTACTTTGATGATATCTTAGTATATAGCAAGAACTTAGAAGAGCATGTTGGACACCTCACACAAGTACTAAGCACTTTAAGAGGACAAAAGTTGTATGCTAACTTAAAGAAGTGCTCTTTTTGTGTTGACAAAGTTGTTTTCCTTGGATTTGTTGTGAGTTCACATGGAATTGAGGTAGATCAAGAGAAGGTGAGAGCCATACAAGAATGGCCGACGCCAACATCCATCACTGAGGTGAGATCTTTCCATGGGTTAGCTAGCTTCTATAGGAGGTTTGTTAGAAATTTTTCTACCATTGCTGCACCTCTAACTGAAGTTATAAAGAAGAATGTGGGATTTAAGTGGGGAAAAGCTCAAGAAGATGCTTTCGGGTTGTTAAAAGAAAAGTTATGCCATGCACCACTTTTAGCTTTGCCTAACTTTGCTAATACTTTTGAAGTTGAGTGTGATGCTTCAGGTATAGGCATTGGAGCTGTATTGATGCAAGGAGGCCGCCCCATTGCATACTTTAGTGAGAAGTTGAATGGTGCTAGCTTGAACTATCCCACATATGACAAGGAGCTCTATGCTTTGGTAAGAGCTTTGGAGACTTGGCAACATTATTTGTGGCCAAGAGAGTTTGTGATTCACACTGATCACCAAGCCCTTAAGTTTCTTAGTGGGCAAGGTAAGTTGAATAGGAGGCATGCTAAATGGGTAGAATTCATTGAGTCATTCCCATATGTTATCAAATACAAGCAAGGTAAGGATAATGTAGTGGCGGATGCACTTTCAAGAAGGTATGCTTTACTTTCGGCTTTAGATGCAAAAGTTTTGGGTTTTGAACACTTGAAGGATTTATATGCTAGTGATGATGATTTCGGTGAGATTTACTCTAAGTGTTCTAAGTTTGCTTTTGAGAAGTTCTACCAAGTTAATGGGTTTCTTTTCAAAGAAAACAGGTTGTGCATACCAAAGACATCTTTGAGGGAATTGCTCACAAAGGAAGCTCATTGTGGAGGACTTATGGGACACTTTGGACAAGCCAAGACTTTGCATACTTTGAAGGAACATTACCATTGGCCGAATATGGTAAAGGATGTGAAGAAGGTATGTGAGCAATGCATTGCATGTAGGAAGGCAAAATCCACTCACACTTCACATGGGTTATACACACCACTTCCTACACCTAGTCATCCATGGGTAGATATTTCTATGGACTTCATTGTTGGATTGCCTAGGACTAAAGGAAACCGTGACTCTATCTTTGTTGTAGTTGATAGGTTTTCTAAAATGGCTCATTTTATTCCATGCAATAAGACTGATGATGCTATTCATGTGGCTGAATTGTTTTTCAAAGAAATTGTTAGACTTCATGGTGTTCCTAGAACAATAGTTTCGGATAGAGACACTAAATTTCTAAGCCACTTTTGGAGGACTTTGTGGGGTAAGTTAGGAACTAAGCTTTTGTTTTCTACATCTTGTCACCCACAAACTGATGGGCAAACTGAGGTAACTAACAGGACTTTAGGTTCCATGCTTAGAGCTATCATTGGTAAAAATTTGAAAGCTTGGGAAGATTGTTTGCCTCATGTAGAATTTGCTTATAATAGGTCCATGCATTCTACTACTAATAGATTTCCACCTGCAAGAAGGACTAAGCTTCATCCAAGAGGAGATGGTCCATTCCAAGTCATTAAGAAGATCAATGACAATGCATACATACTAGACTTGCCGGGTGAGTACAATGTTAGTGCTACTTTTAATGTTTCTGATTTGTCTTTGTTTGAACATGCAGATTCGTGGACGAATTCTTCTAAGGAGGGGGGAGTTGATATGATCAAGGAAAGCACACATGGAAAAGGCAAGGACCCATTGAAGGTTTCTAGTGGACCTATGACAAGGAAGAAAGCTAAGGAGCTCTCAAGTGCACTACAAGCCTTTGTTTCAAGTTTCTTCATGGAGAATGGACATGAAACTTCACAAGGAGCTGCTGGAACTTTCAAGACACCATATGGAGATGATGGATATGCTTGGTACTCAGTTCTGGAGTGCTTAGACAAGTCACAAAATAAGGACACCAAGGACACCACTCAAAGTGCACCATTTGAGCCACCTTAAGTGTTCTTGATGCATTTTGTGCCCATAAGCTGGATTTTTGAGCTCTAACTTTCCAGACCTCTTTTTCCACATCTAAGAGGAAGATTCATGTCATTGGAACTCAAATATTCAAGCTAGGAGCTGAAGATACAACTGAAAGCCCTAAAGTGCCCAAAAATGCACCCGAAAAGGCTATTTGGGGGTTTTCGGGTTTAATCTTGTATTTGCATTTTATTTTCGTTCAATTCCTGTTTAGATACATTATTTAGGATGTTATTTAGGCTATGAAATTAATTCAGGTCGCTTAGGACAGGTGGCATACGCTGCATACACAAAACAAGTTAGAAAGGGTTTAGGAGTCCTAATTGGACTGGGTTTTCTTGAGTCCTTTGTAACTAGGTTTCCTAGGTGACTTGGGCTGCGAATTTTGCCCAGATTTTTACCCTAGTTTAGGCCTATATAAAGGCACATATTCTGGATGTAAACACACAGATTTATGCCGAAATAATATTGCTCTTTGGAGAGGTTTTCTCTTTGGTTCTTGGCGGACTGCCTTGGTGCACAAGTGTGCTTGTGTTCTTGGAGTTCTATACTTCTTGTTTGACTCAAAAAAGAAAGGGTTAGGAGCTCCCGGAGTATTTTCTGGGGGAGGAGCCTCCGAAGCCCAAGTTAGTACTTTCTGAAAGTAGAGAAAGGGAATAGTAAGCAGAGTATAGTAAGAATTCCCTGTTACCTCTTCATGGTCCTTATGAAAGCACTGTGCAAGTATTTATAGGAGGGCACAGAAAGAAGGCCATTTGACATAACCTGCTGAGATGGTGACACGTGTTTGGCCCTATTTAGTCCGTACCTCTGCAAAGGGCTCCTCCAGCTGGCCTTAGGCCGTTTTGACCAGGGGTGTTGTGACAGGGGTGCTGTGACAGGGGTGCCCGTGTTAGGGGCGTGTGTGAGGCTTTTGTGTCAGAGGCTCCTCAACCATTTTGTTGTATGTCCACACGGCCTTTTCAGGGGACCAAACTCCTTTGGAGTACAGAGCTCATTCGAGGAGGTGAGCTCCTTTAGAGGGAGGTCCCTTGTTTGTATGAGGCACCTTCTGTTGGGCTCTCCCAAGGTCAGGCTCGGGTACCTGATGATGGCACTTTGTGAGCGCGCTCCGAGGGTGGCCTAAAGAGTATCAAAGGTGGTTTTGGGCACATGAGGTCAGTGCGATGTCACCCTCTCGAAGGGTGGTGACCCCTTCTAACCGAAGTTGGTCCCATGGGTTTCCTGAGGGTAGCGCCTATCCGGCTTGTCCGAGGGTGCTGAGGCTCTCTCTTTGCTAGGGTTTTTTCGTGTCTATTTTGACCGGAGGTGGTGCGCTAGCCAAGGGTGGTGCGCACTTGCGAAGTCTTTCAGGGGGCGATAGCCCTTCGGCTATCACCGAGGTTCGGCCAGGTTTGTCCCTTAGACATTTTTCTATGAGTTTGGGAACTTTTGGCATTTTAGATCTTATAGAAAAATGGCAAAGGGATAATGCGCTAATAGAACTTTGGCGTGATTTTGCAGAGGAGTAGCCGCCCGCTGCATGCATGCTGGAGCACATTCGGAAGCGGGCCCTTCAGGACTCCTATATCCCGAGGGAAAAGGTGCCGAAGAAGCCTTTTTGGACCTTCATAGAGGACATGAACTTGTTCTCCGAGGACAGCCAGAAAATGGCTCCTCAGATGGTGAAGGGTGTCTTCACCAATGCCACCTTTAAGTCTCTGAGTGAGGAGTGCCTAAATGAAGAGGTCCTCACCGTGAGGATATCCGAACATGCTGGCCAGCTAAGTTTTGAGCCTTCTAGGACTTAGAAGATTTTTCTAAGCTTTTATAGCCTTTTGACCCTTATTTGGAATCTTTCTTTTTGCAGCTCTTAGCGTATAGTGGATATTTCAGAGCTTGGGCAGCGAAACAATCTTTGGTCCGATCTCAGACCGAAGGGTCCTTGGTAAGGGCCAAGGCATTTTGTGCCACCTCGGTCCTTAAGTACAACGAGCTCAACAAGATAGCCAAGGACGAGGTGGCTAAACTTCGGGAGGAGTTCTTGAAGAGTCGGGAGGAGCTCTCTCAGGATTTTTCCAATAAGCTGTTTGACCTTGACGTGAAGGTTATTGCTTTATCTTTGGCTAATGAGGCCTACCGAAAGGAGAAGTAGGAGGACTCTACAATCCTCACAAAGGTCCTTGCAGACAATGCCGAACTTCAAGCCGAGGACGACACGCTGAAGAAGCAGAAGAAGAAGAAAAAGACGAAGAAGTTGGAGAGGGAGGTTGCGGAGCTGAAGAATGAGCTGGACGACTTGGCTGTCGATAAGGACAAGGCCGATCAAGCAACCAAGGTTCCATTCCAAAATGGCTTCTGCTTGGCTCAGCACCAAGTTTTGGCCAAGTACCCCAACCTCGACCTTTTCTTTTTGGCGGGCCTGGACATCCCCGAAGGGCCCCGCTGGGCATGGTCAAAGATAAAGCACCCCAATCTTCCCTTTGTTCTTCCTCCGTCGTTGAAGGTTGTGACAGAGGAGGTTGGTGGTGAAGTAGCTCAAGATGACGAGGTCCACTAGGCATCCAAGACACCGAATAGGCTTTTTTTCTCCATCTCCTTTTTCTTTGTAAACTTCTCCTTGTTGTACCAAGGCGTAAATGAAATTTCCTTTTTCTTCCAAAATTTGGCTAAGTTCCAGGACATATTTCTCCTATACCATCTTCGGTACCGAGGGTCAGTTCTGATAGCCAAAGGCTATCGCCTCTATCTGGCCGAACTCCCTGCCACAAGAATGGCCACAAGAAACTGGCGCTACCCGAGAAAAGGTGGGATCATACACCTCGGGAGATAGCCGAAGAGCTCCGAGCCCGGCACACCAAGAAACTTGAGGATACTACTTACCCCCCGAGGTTGTAACAGATCGCCTTCGGAAAAGAAGCACCAGCTATCGCGGGCCGAACATGATCTCCCCAAAGGCGGAACTCCCTGAAGCTGGGAACCCCCGAATTGAGTGCGTGTTTTCCGAAGAGGCACTGTCCATACCAAAGGACGACCTTGCCCAGGGACCTCGAGAGTACGGCAGGAGCATTTAAGGAAGCATTTAAGGAAGTCTCTGACACGTCCTTTCACAGACGTCATAACCTGCCTCAAAAGGCGCTCTGACATGCTGACGCTGTCAAAATCACAACACGGCCCATCTCAGCACAAGGCTCAAGGCAACCTACTACCAGCTATCTGTCCCCTACGCCCAGAAACTCAGAGAACATCCGACCGAACACGTGTCGCGATCTGAACGGGCTAAGCACTCCTATAAGTACCAGGAAATAAATACTTGGGAGAAGGCTGGTGGGCAAAAAAGGGTCTGACTCCCAGACTCTGAGAGAACCACCAGGCAAGACTCTTTAGCCCCTTTGTGCTATTTCCTCTGCCTTTTCTCAGCCACCACTGACTTGGGCGTCGGAGGCTCCCCCCCCCCCGGAAACACATTCTGGGGGCCTCCTAACCCTTTGTTTCTAGACTTTCAGGCACACTCCCTTGGGCGAACCATCCTCCAGGCGTTCTTCCTCCTAGAAGTCTCTCCACCAGCCATCATGACTCTAAACGATGAGGCCCCCGGCCATCATTTGGCGCCGTCTGTGGGAAACCGCTCTGAGATCGCCGTCGTTGAAACTCGGCGTTCTAAGGACAAGGGGCTCCCAAAGTCCCCGTCCGCGCCTGAGACACAACCGGCTGCTGAGCAAACACTCCCAGAGACTTCTGTGCCCGAGGAAGACCGCCCTCTAGTAATCACTATGAGCTTCCTGAAAGACTTTCAGCATTCGGTCGTGTCTGAAATGACACAGCAGATCGACCGAAGGTGGCCACAGCAAGCACAGGCCCAGAGACCTCCCTCACCAGGACGCCCTCGGGAGAAAAGCCCAAAGTCTACTCATTGCAGTTTGGGAAGCGGAGATCCGCGCGAAGAATCGTCCACAGAAAATACTCCCCTCGGGAAACAGCCTGTGGGGCAGAAGAGGTCTGAGCGACCGAGGGTCTTGCAGCAAAGAAGTTCGCTGCCTGAGGCGAGGTCCCTGTCCCCTCAGTGCCGAACTCGCTCCCCGAAGAGGCGCCGGCAATCTCCCTTCCCTGAAGAAGGGCCTAGTGCCACAGTGCTTATGGAGAGGATATTAGCACGGCTAGATAGGGTGGAGAAACAAGTGGCCAGAAAACCCGTTTGGGCCAGACTCTCGGGAACATTCTGCGAAGATGACTCCCCATTCATTCAGGCCGTTGTTGAGGCAGCCATGCCAGGTGACTTCAGAGTACCTCGGTTGGAGATTTATGATGGCCGTACTGATCCACAGGCCCATCTGACGAAGTACAGACGCAGCATGATAATGCACGGTGCTGACGACGCTACCATGTGCAAGTGCTTCGAAGTCACCCTCACAGGGCCAGCAACTGCATGGTACAATTCATTGCCTTCAGGGACCATTACTGAGTTCCAGGAGTTGTCCACGGCCTTCACGCAGCAATTCATTGGGAGTCGACCTACTGCGAAGATGCCTGTCCAGATGTTCGACATAGAGCAGAGGAACGGAGAAACCATCCGAGACTATGTCGAAAGATTCAATAGGGAAGCTCTGAGCGTCCCAGACTTCCGGCCCGAAATCCGCATTCTTGCCATGACACGGGGCCTTCGGCGAGACTCACAGCTATTCTACGAGTTCTCAAAGGACCCCCCGGAGACCCTCGGAGAATTTTACCGAAGGGCAGAACAGCACATGACCGCCGAGGAACTAAGAATGGCAGGGCCGAAGTCCGATCACCACCGCGCCGAAGGGTCCAATCAACAAGCTCGGCATCCGACCGAACAAGCAGGACGACCTCGGAGGATGCGGGGAAGGAAACCCCAAAGTTTCACACCATTGAGCACTACACGGAGCAACATTCTCATGGCGCTGGAAAGGCAAGGGACGCAGATTCGGCGACCAAGGGCCATGACCGCCGATAATAAGAAGAATGCAAAAAAGTTCTGCCAGTTTCATCGCGACCACGGTCATGAGACCGAAGATTGCTTCCAGCTGAAGAAGTACATAGAGTCGCTGATAAAGCAGGGCCAACTTCGGAAATACCTGCGGATGCCATCCCCGAAAGGCAGAAAAGTGGAGGAAGAAAGGGCCGAAGATGAGGACTATGACTCCGACAGGCGGAGAAACCGAAGTCCAAAAAGGCGCCCTCCACCTCCGGCAGGGGTTATCCAAACAATCACCACGGGGCTCCCATCCTCGGAAAGAAAGCGGAAGGCCAGAGAAATTGCAGTCATGGAATATCAAAATCCAGCAAAGAAGCTGGCCCGCAAAAATGGATCCACCATCGTCTTCCCCCACGACGATCCGCTGCTGATCATGGCGAGGATAGGGAACTGGGACGTCAAAAGGGTGCTACTTGATGACGGATCAAATGCGGACGTCCTATTCTCGCACTTACTGCCGAGCTTGGGCATCTCCAGCAGCGAGCTTAAGCCAGTCACCTCGCCCACCTTCGGGGTCGGACCATCCGAACTGCCCGTTCTCGGATGGATCGACCTCCCACTGATGATGAGAGGGACTTCGGTAGACGGAGCAGCTGAGTTGTACGCCTCCACAATGGCGAGGTTCATCGTCATGGACGTCCCGTCCTCGTACAACGCCATCCTTGGAAGGCAGACACAGGGAAACCTGCACATTCGCCCTGATGTGAAGTACTTGACTGTCACATTCGCCACCAAGGATGGAGATGCAGAGATCTTCATAGACCAGGCCGAGGTGAGAAAGGTGTTTGTGAAAGCACGAAAGGCCCCGGCGAGCAACTTCGCACAAACAATGGAGGCAAAGGCGCCAGAAAAAGGCAAAGAAGAAGATCTCGCAAAAGCGGAAATGGAAACAGTAGAACTTATCCCAGGACAATCTACCCGAATAGGGAAGAGCTTGGCCGAAGGTGAGAAGGAAAACCTTGTATCCTTTCTGCTGAAAAATAAAGATCTGTTTGCCTACTCGCCGAAAGATATGCCAGGGGTAAACCCTGGCATAATACAGCATAGCCTCAAAGTAAGCCTGAAAGCAAAACCTGTCCGGCAAAAGAAACGAAGCATCTCGGCCCACAAGAGCAACTTTGTCAAAACCGAGGTCCAGCGTCTGTTAGACGCCGAAGTCATCAGGGAGGTGAAGTACCCCGAATGGTTAAGCAACGTGGTCATTGCCACAAAAGAAGGTAGCAGCAAACTCCGGATGTGCATCGACTTCAGAAACTTGAACGATGCTTGCCCAAAAGACTCATACCCTCTGCCGCCAATAGATCAACTGGTAGATTCAACCGCCGAATATGGGCTCCTTAGTTTCCTAGACGCCTTCAGTGGCTACCATCAAATAAGGATGGACCCCAAAGATGAAGAAAAAACCGCCTTCATCACCGAGGGAGGAACATACTGCTATGTCAGGATGCCCTTCGGGCTAAAAAATGCAGGAGCCACCTACCAAAGGTTGATGAACAAGGTCTTTAAAGACCAAATGGGGAGAAACATGGAGGTGTATGTTGATGATATGATAGTCAAGAGCAAACTGCCTGGCTATCATGTTGCAAACCTAGAGGAAACTTTCCAAAAGCTCAGAGCCTTCGGGATTCGGCTCAATCCTGAAAAGTGCATCTTCGGGGTAACCTCGGGAAAATTCCTTGGGTACATGGTATCCGAAAGAGGCATTGACGCTAATCCCGAGAAGATTAAGGCGCTGCTTGAGTTTCCAAACTCCTGCCACAGTCAAAGACGTGCAGAGGCTCACCGGAAGAATAACCTCTCTGAGCAGGTTTATTTCCAGGTACGGAGATAGGTGTCGACCCTTCTTCAAAGTCCTCACAAAGGCAGCAAAGATGGAAGGCGACCTCGGAAGGAATGATCATCCTTGGGACGAAGATTGCCAAAAGGCCTGGGAAGAACTCAAAGTCTACTTGGCTAGCCTGCCGACTCTGCGACAACCTCGGGAGGGAGAGCCCCTCGTTTTGTACCTCGCCGTCACGGAGAAAGCTGTAAGCTCGGTCCTCGTGAAAGAAGAAGGGCCAAAGCAATGGCCAGTCTATTACGTCAGCAAATCCCTGCATGGCGCCGAAGTCAGGTACCCTCTGCTTCAAAAAGCTATATACGCCTTGGTGCTTGCAGGGAGAAGGCTGCGACCATACTTTCAGGCTCACCCCATCATCGTCCGAAGTAGTCTACCACTACGGGATGTTATGAAAAAAGTTGATCATTCGGGAAGGCTCTCTAAGTGGTGCATAGAGCTTGGCGAACACGAAATCATATATGAACCTCAGAAGGCCATAAAAGCTCAAGCACTAGCAGATTTTATCGCCGAAATACCCACCACTAAGGAAAGCCATTTGGATCCAAACGGAGGTAAGCTGGAGTGGACCTTGCATGTTTGACACCAGGGAGAGGCCCATCGCCGAAATACCCACCACTAAGGAAAGCCATTTGGATCCAAATGGAGGTGAGCCAGAGTGGACCTTGCATGTTGACAGAGCCTCAGGATCCGAACACCAGGGAGCTGGAGTAATTATCAGAGGACCCGAAGGCCTAGCGGTAAAGAAGGCTATCAACTTCAGCTTCAGCGTCACTAACAATGTGGCTGAGTATGAAGCCCTCATAGCGGGATTACGCTTGGCCAAAAGGATTGGCGTGAGAAACTTAAAGGCTCACAGCGATTCCCAGCTGGTAGTTCGGCAGACGGCAGGAGATTATGGGGCGAAGGACCCAACCTTGGCAAAATACCACGAGCTGGTAGCAAAGCTCATCCAAGAGTTTGACGCCGTACGGATCGAAAATGTACCACGGCGGAATAACACTGAGGCAGATTGCTTGGCGAAGTCTAAAACATACACCGAGGTGCTAGATCACTCGAGCATCTCAGTGCTGAGCATAGTGACCTCGGGAAAAGGATGGAAAGATCCCATAAAGAGATACCTCGCAGAAAATGTGCTACCCGAAGACCTCGGCGACGCTGCAAGATTGCGAAGACGCTCTGGCCGATTCTTCCTGATTGGCGAAGAGTTATACCGACAGGGATATGCAAACCCGCTGCAAAGATGCGTGGATGAAGAGGATACTGAAATGGTCCTTGAAGAGGTCCACGAAGGCATGTGTGGTTCACATATTGGAACTGATGCCCTTGCGGCGGTGATACTTCACCAAGGATACTTCTGGCCTACCCTGAGAAAGGATGCAAGGCAGTTCGTCCGAAAATGCGGAAGTTGCCAGAGACATGCGAACATCCAGAGGGCACCCTCGGAAATGGTAACCTCGGCTGACTATCCTTGGCCCTTCGCAGTCTGGGGTATAGACCTTATTGGGCCACTCCCCTCAGCGCCCGGAGGCGTGAAATTCTGCGTGGTAGCAGTAGACTATTTCTCCAAATGGGTCGAGGCAGAACCCCTAGCAACTATCTCGGCAAAAGAAGTGCAAAAGTTTGTGTGGAAGAACATAGTATGCAGATTCGGCATACCGAGGGTACTAGTGGCTGATAATGGATCCCAATTCATAGACAAAGGATTCCAGGAATTTATCAGCGACCTCGGAATAAAGATGCACTTCGCCCCAGTAGCTCACCCCCAAAGCAACGGGCAGGTGGAAGTATCTAATAGGACCATAAAAGATGGCCTGAAAAAGAGACTGGGGGAAGCAAAAGGGAAATGGCCAGGAGAACTCCAAAGCGTATTATGGAGTTACCGAACGACGCCCCGAAGAGCCACAGGGGAGACTCCCTTCTCACTCGTCTTCGGTACAGAGGCTATTATCCCAATAGAGATAGTTCAACCTTCAGTACGGGTGTAAGTATTTGATGAAGGTGGAAAGGACCTCGGCCTCAGAACCAAGCTCGACCTCGTCGGCGAACACAGAGAAATAGCCGAGTTGAGAAGAAAAGCTTTTCAGCAAAGAGTGGCCGCGGCTATAAACTTACGGGCCAGGCCAAAAGAAATCAAGAAAGGAGACCTCGTTCTCCGAAAGGCTGACTTTGCGCCCCGAAGGCCATCCCACGGAGTACTTCGCGCAAACTGGGAAGGACCTTATCTGGTCCTCGCCGAAGTACGAAAAGGCGTGTACAAACTTGGCGATGCCGAAGGCGAAGAATTGAAAAACACTTGGCATTCAGACGCCTTGAAAAAATTCTACGCCTAAGCTTGAGCGAAGGAATCATACTGTACGAAAAATATTCTAAGTATAGAAGTATCTTGAGAAAATTTCTTAAGTGCAGAATTGTACAGAATTCCGTGAAGATGCTCGCCACAAGCGCAGATATGACTTTCCGAAGTCCCTTGAGCCATAACGCTCGGGAAAGATGGGAAAATCTTCCAGCGGTACTCGCCATAATAAGCACAAATATGACTTTCCGAAGTCCCTTGAGCCATCACGCTCGGGAAAAATGGAAAACAAAAATTCTCGCAAAAGGTTTCTTAAGTCTCTTGAGCGAACATGCTTGGGACAAGGGGAAATGAAAAATTTTTTGACTAAGGGGTTTCCGAAGTCCTTCGAGCGAATGTGTTCGGGACAAAATGGAAATGCAAAAACCTGCAAAAAGACTTAGTCAAATTTTTCAGACTTTCCAAAAAGCCTCTTGAGCAAACAGGCTCGGCCAAGGGAAAGATCTTTCACAGTTAGTCAAGTTTCTTTGATCGCAGGTTTTTCGAAGTCTCTTGAGCAAATGTGTTCGGGGCAATGGAAATAAAGAAACTTGCAAAAACACTTGGCCAAAAAAGATCTTCATTTACAAGAAAGCTAGCTTACAAAGAAGAAGTGCCCGAAGAAGGAGTACAAAAATAAAGAAGAAAAGGGAAAAGGAGCCCTAAAACAGCCTAAGGGTTCTCGGCGTCCCGAGAGCCACCCGCTTCCCCATCCTTTCCCACCACCTTCGGCGCCGGAAGTGAGGGAGGAAGATTCAGGTGCTCGATTTTTGACCAGGACCACCGAGGCCCCTCGGGAATGTTCAGAGCCTCCAAAAAAGAGAGGTCCAGACCTGGGAACCTCTCAAGAACTTGATGCCGAGCAAGGCAGAATCGGTCCTGGAACGCGACCTTGTTCATTTGGTCAGACTTGTCCTTCTCAACCTCAAGGTCCTCGAGCTCGTCCTGCAGATCCGCAACCTCCTTCTTCAGAGCCTTTATCTTCTTCTTTTCAGACTCCTTCTTCAAAGACTTGACCTCGGCTTGAAGGGCGCTCTTCTCAGACAAGAGCGTGACTATGAGATTGTCACCAGCTGACTTATCTTTGAGAAGGTCTTGGTTTGCAGCAAGCATCCCCGCCACTTGATCGCGGAGGTCAGCTATCTTTAGGGAGGAGTCCTTCTCAAAGTCTTCCTTTTCCTTCCGGAACTCCTCCCGAAGGGCAGCAACTTCCTCCTTCGCAGCATCTGCCAGCTGCTGGTTCTTGGCGGTCAATTCCGAGAACGTGGCTTTCGCCTTTTCTAGGGCCTCTAAGGCCGAAGCTCGGAATGTCGTCTGCCTAGCCACCCGAACTCGGAGAAAGCCGACGTACCCCATCAGCTGCGAAAAGATGAACGCAAGGTCAAAAAGAGCCAAGCACTTAGGAAAAATTGAAGGGAAAAGGGTGTGGAGAGCATACCTGAGCAGCATGCTCGGTGACTTTCGTGGCGAGGGTGTCATCGCCCGGATGAGCCGCCGCAATAGCCTTGAAGGAGGCCTCTGTAAGCATCCCCTTCGAAATCTGCTTTGCCATTTCAGGGAAGTCCTCGGAGTACAATTCATGTCCTCCGTGAATGACCAGAAAGGCTCTTTAGGTATCTTCCCTTGCGGGACTTTGGCATCGCGAAGGGCCCGCGCCTTCGCATGTTCGGCCGCCCAGTTCGGGGTAAACAACTCCCCTGCAGGGCAAAAAAGAGAAGCAGGTCAGAGACAAAGGAAATTTCAGAAAAACAAAAGAGCCATACTTGTTCTGAAAACAACAAACCTGGCGGCACTTCGACCACGACGTCCTCGGAGTCCTGAAACTCCTCGGTCAAAATCCCCTTAGCTTTCTTCCTGCGCCGCTCCTCGGCAGAAGGAGCCTCTATCACGGCCTCTAGAAGGGCCTGCGGCGCAGAAGGGCCCTGGGGAGGGACGTCGGCAGAAGGGACCTCGGTAGCGGCAGGGACTTCGGAAGCAGCCTCAGACGCCGGAATCTCGGCTGTCCCAGGCTCCTCGGCAGCCTCCTCGGAAATTTCTTCTAGAGGAACCTGGGCAATTCTCTTTGCCCGTTTCCCCGAAGGCCCCGCACCAGTAGACTTCCGCCTTCGGGAAGCCGCCTTCTTTGTCTGATCGCCCTTCTCCACTTGGCCGGAGAAAAGAGACTTGTAATACGCGGCAGTCCCGTCGCCCATCTCTGAAAAAGAGGAAAAATATCAGCGTAAGTCCGAGGAAAAAACAGCAAGGGAGTAGAAGACAACTCACTTTCGACAAGCGTTTCGAAAGAAATTTCCTCCTTAAGAAGCTGGACCAACCAGGAATCCTTCCCGGTGATGGCAGGAGCTGGCATCTCGAGGTCAGTCTCGTGCTCCTTCACCACCTTTAGCTCCCGAAGGACCTCTTCGGTCATCAACTTCCAGTTGATGGGAAAAGGGTAAAGGGCGCGCGGAGCGACCTCGGGAGCCCAGTCAGAGACAGCCCGAATACAGCCGTCGAAGTCTGCGAAAGTGGAAGCCAACTCTGGAGTCAGCAACAACCTCGGATCAACGACGTCCACATCTAGCTTTCCCTGAGCCCACTTGGTCGGAACATACGACCAGGCCTCCTCCATCTTCAGGAAAAAGAATTTCTGTTGCCACCCCCGCCAGCTGTCCTTAGTGGCGAAGGTGAACATGAATTTTTTGCTCCCGGATCCCCGAGGTAGCAGGAAATAGAAGCCACCCTTCGTGACCACAAAGAGCTTGTAGTACTGCATGAAGATTATAAAATGGGGTTTTATCCCGAACACGCCACACATGCAGAGGTAGGCGTTAAAATAGCAGAACAAGTTCGGGGGAAGCTGGTTCACAGCAATGCCATGAAATTGGCAGAACTCGCAAACCATCTTCAGGGGAGGATACCGAAGTCCGGCCTTCAGCTGGGCTCGGAAAATGGTAACCTCGTTACTATGGTTTGAAAAAGCATAATGGCTAGAGCGAGGCAGCCTTGTAATGGCGTAAGAGGGAAGAAAGAACTTTTTCTTCCACCTCTCTAATTTTGCAGGGGTGGTGCAACAAGGATGGGCTAAAAGAGACTGCCAGCTCTTAGGGATAGGCATTTTCGACATGAAAATGAGTTCGGAAATGGGAAGAAAACAGTTTCCGGAAAAAACTCAAAAGAACAGAGGGATCAAAACACTCTGGAAAACAAAAACCCACCAAAAGATTTGCCAAAGTCTGAGGACGCCGTCGTGAAAGTTGGCTGAAAAAAAGCTCTGATTAAGGCAGCTCCGCCACAGAAAGCAAGAAAGTACAAGAACAGGGGCAAAGCAGAGGAGAGAGCAGAAGTAAAAGCAAATGGGACTTATGATGGAATGGGCTATTTATAGGCCAAAGGTGGGTAACCGAAACGTCGTCATAAGTACCCTTTGGAGGCGAACCGTCGCCGTAACTGCCCTCTGCACCTGAAAAGGCGCGCCCTCTGTAACCGACACGGCTCTCCTCAATGGCAAACCGCCACGTGTTAATCACCGCGCCAAAGCAGGGGACACGTCTTCTGACATCCCTAAAAAGCTGGGACACGTCGCTTAGACTGACACGCTTGGCCATCAGACGCGACGTTACACAGACCTGCAAGAAGAAAAAGCAGGTTACCTCGAGGACACCAAGAGACAGGCTATGGCCGAACAGCCCATGACCTTCGGGCAAGAGGTGTATCTTCGGCACAGGCTCCGCCTCGAAGACACCAAAGAACAGGCCAAGGCCGAACAGCCCATACCTTCGGGCAAGAGGTGTATCCTCGGAACAGGTTGAGCTTCCTAAGAGACTCCCAAGAACAACCTCGGAAAGAGATGCAAACCCGCAGTCTTCACTTCGGCTTTCCAAAGGGGGGCATGTGATAGCCAAATGCTATCACCTCTATCTGGCCGAACTCCTTGCCATAAGAATGGCCAGAAGAAACTGGCGCTACTTGAGAAAAGGTGGGATCATATACCTCGGGAGATAGCCGAAGAGCTCCGAGCCCGGCACGCCAGGAAACTTGAGGATACTACTTACCCCCCGAGGTTGTAACAGATCACCTTCGGAAAAGAGGCACCAGCTATCGCGGGCCGAACATGATCTCCCCGAAGGCGGAACTCCCTGAAGCTGGGAACCCCCGAACTGAGTGCGTGTTTTCCGAAGAGGCACCGTCCGTACCAAAGGACGACCTCGCCCAGGGACCTTGGGAGTACGGCATGAGCATTTAAGGAAGCATTTAAGGAAGCCTCTGACACGTCCTTTCACAGACGTCATAAGCCGCCTCAAAAGGCGCTCTGACACGCTGACGCTGTCAAAATCACAATATGGGCGTCTCAGCACAAGGCTCAAGGCAACCTACTACCAGCTATCTGTCCCCTACGCCCAGAAACTCAGAGAACATCCGACCGAACACGTGTTGCGATCTGAACGGGCTAGGCACTCCTATAAATACCAGGAAATGAATACTTGGCAGCAGGCGGGTTGGCAAAAGAGGTCTGACTCCCAGACTCTGAGAAAACCACCAGGCGAGACTCTTCAGCCCCTTTGTGCTATTTCCTCTACCTTTTCTCAGCCACCACTGACTTGGGAGTCGGAGGCTCCCCCCCCGGAAACACATTCCGGGGGCCTCCTAACCCTTTGTTTCTGGACTTTCAGGCACACTCCCTTGGGCGAACCATCCTCCAGGCGTTCTTCCTCCTAGAAGTCTCTCCACCAGTCATCATGACTCTAAACGATGAGGCCCCCGG
>SMDT01002420.1:0-37432 GCA_005392925.1 Aquilaria sinensis
ATGGCCTTTGGCCTTAGGACTGTGGTCCCTTGCCTTTCTAGGGCCATTAGAATGCTAGCTCTTGTGGTGTTCAAGGGAGTGAATGCTGCGGGCCTCTTTCCTCTTTGCCTGCGGGACCGCTCTCCCTCGTTCTGCTGGCGCGGCTGGTGGCCAGGCCCTTCGGTGCGAGGGTGTTCTGCCTTAGGTCCTCCCATTCTGAGTTCTTCGGCCGTCATGTGTTGTTCGGCTCTTCTGTAAAATTCCCCAAGAGTTTCTGGGGGATCTTTGGAGAACTCGTAGAACAGCTGGGAGTCCCTCCGCAGTCCTCTGACCATTGCCAGGATGCGAATTTCCGGTCGAAAGTCTGGTACGCTCAGTGCTTCTCGATTGAATCTTTCAACATAATCGCGGATGGTCTCCCCTCCTTTCTGAGCTATGTCAAACATTTGCACTGGCATTTTGGCAGTTGGCCTACTACCAATAAACTGTTGGGTGAAAGCAGTAGATAGTTCTTGGAAGCTCAACAAACTTCCCTGGGGCAAAGAGCCATACCACGCTGTTGCTGGTCCTGAGAGCGTCACCTCAAAGCATTTACAGAGCGTGGCATCGTCCGCGCCATGGAGCACCATACTTCGCTTATATTTTGTCAGGTGCGCCTGGGGGTCACTTCGCCCGTCATACATTTCCAGACGAGGAACCCTGAAATCACTGGGCATAGGCGCCTCTACTACCTCGCGTACGAAAGGCGACTCCTCTCCGGTGTAGGAGTCGGACAACCGGGACCAGACTGGTTTTCGGGAGATCTGTTTCTCGACCTTTTCCAGCCTTCCCAGGATCCTTTCCATAAGGGCGGCAGTGCTGGTTCCTTCCTGCCGTCGTGTGTTTGCTGGTAGTGGCGAATTTCTTCTTCGCCTTGGGGAACGACTCCGGCGAGGGGGAGAAGGGGACCTCTGGTAAGGGGATGCGCTCCGTTGACAGGAGGCCCTGGTCTCTTTTGGGGCTCCCCCTCTGGCGGGGCGCGTCTCAACGGGTTCACCATCTGTTGAATATGCGTCAAGGGAGTCTCCACTCCCTGAACTCCGGTGAGTAGATCGCGAGCTCCTTTCCCGACGAATGGTCGGGGGTGAGGCTCTTTGAGTGGGTGGAGGTTGGGGCAACCTCTGATCAAGCTGCTGAGTGATTTCGGCAACGATAGAACGCTGGAAATCCCGTAGGAAGCTCATCGTTACCGTTACAGGACGGTCGTCCTCCATCATGGAAGTTTCTGCCACAGGCAGAGGGGTCGCCTGTTGAGTCTCAGGTGCGAGGGGGGATCTTGAAATCCCTTTGTCCTTCGAGCGCCGAGTCTCCACGATGGCGACATGGGATAGGTTTCCCACAGACGGCGCCAAATGATGGCCTACGGCGGCTTCATCGTGTGTCATTGTAAGAGTAGGGAGGACTTCTGATGGAGGAGAGCACTTTGAGAGGAGATTCCCCAGTGGAGGATACCTGAAATACTTCAGAAAACACAGGTTAGGAGGTCCCCGGTGTGTATTCCCGGGGAGGAGCCTCCGACGCCCAAGTCAGTATTTTCAAATAACTGGATTATGTGCCCTTTTATGTATTCAAAGAGAACTTTTCCTCTTACCCTCTTCCTCATTTTCTAGGATGCTTTCTAGGTGTTTTATAAAGGAGGCGTGCAGAAGCCATTCCCCTCTTGTGGTCGTCCCAGATTACAACACGTGTCCGGTGGGATGTGATCCCTGCTTTTCCGGGAACGAAGGGACGCTTATCTCAGCAAAAGTCACTGAGCTGACAGCCTAGGCATTCCGAGGGTGTCGTATCGAGGTGTCCCTCTGATGGCGTGCCCCAGTGATAGCGTGTCAGAATGTACTTGGGGGACGACTTTATGGAGAGGTGTCAGAGGCTCCTTAAATGCTTTGTTCGTACCTTCCGAGGTTACTCTAACGTCTCGGGGAATATATTCCCCGAGGATGGTTCCTCCGAGGGGTACTTCTGTTTCCGAAGAGGGTCCGATCGCTCTACCGAGGTTGGTCCTACCATTCCCTAAGGAAGCGAATTCCCTACATTAGGCCAGGGGGATCGTTTATCCTTCTGACCTCGGCTGGCAGTTTCCCTCTGCCAAAGTCGGTACTCCGTCAAGTTTGGGAGCTCGGCCAGTGATGGGCACCTCGGCTATCAGCCCTACTACCAATAAACTGTTGGGTGGTGAAGGCAGTAGATAGCTCTTGAAAGCTTATCAAACTTCCCTGGGGCAAAGAGCTATACCACGCTGTTGCTGGTCCTGAGAGTGTTACCTCAAAGCATTTACAGAGTGTGGCATCGTCCGCGCCGTGCAGCACCATACTTCGCTTATATTTTGTCAGGTGCGCCTGGGGGTCGCTTCGCCCATCATACGTTTCCAGGCGAGGTACCCTGAAATCACTGGGCATAGGCGCCTCTACTACCTCGCGTACGAAAGGCGACTCCTCTCCGGTGTAGGAGTCGGACAACCGGGACCAGACTGGTTTCCGGGAGATCTGTTTCTCGACCTTTTCCAGCCTTCCCAAGATCCTTTCCATAAGGGCGGCAGTGCTGGTTCCTTCCTGCCGCCGTGTGTTCACTGGTAGTGGCGAATTTCTCCTTCGCCTTGGGGAACAACTCCGGCGAGGGGGAGAGGGGGACCTCTGGTAAGGGGACACGCTCCGTTGAGAGGAGGCCCTGGTCTCTTTTGGGGCTCCATTTCTGGCGGGGCGCACCTCAACGGGTTCACTGTCTGTTGATTATGCATCAAGGGAGTCTCCACTCCCTGAACTCCGGTGAGTAGATCGTGAGCTCCTTTCCCGACGAATGGTCGGGGGTGAGGCCCATTGAGCGGGTGGACGTTGCGGCACCCTCTGATCAAGTTGCTGAGTGATTTCGGCAACGATAGAATGCTGGAAATCCCGTAGGAAGCTCACCATTACCGTTACAGGACGATCGTCCTCCGTCATAGAAGTTTCTGCCACAGGCAGAGTGGTCGCCTGTTGAGTCTCGGGTGCGAGGGGGCTCCTGAAACCCCTTTGTCCTTCGCACACCGAGTCTCCACGACAATGATATGGGATAGAGTTCCCACAGATGGTGCCAATTGGTGGCCTGCGGCGGCTTCGTCATGTGCCATTGTGCAGGTAAGGAGGGCTTCTGACGGAGGAGAGCACCTTGGGAGGAGATTCCCCAATGGAGGATACCTGAAATGCTCCAGAAAACACAGGTTAGGAGGTCCCCGGAGTGTATTTCCGGGGAGGAGCCTCCGACGCCCAAGTCAGCACTTGTAGGTGACTAGATGATGTGCTCTTTTGTGTATTCCAAGAGAACTTTCTTACCTGGCTGGGATGCTTCCTGGGCATTTATAAAGGGGGCGTACAGAAGCCATTCTCCTCACGTGGTCGTCCCAGATTACGACACGTGTTCGGTGGGATGCGATCCCGGCTTTTCGGGGAATGAAGGGACACTTATCTCAGTAAAAGTCACCTGGCTAGAAGCCTAGGCATTCTGAGAGTGTCATGTCAAGGTGTCCTTGTGATGGCGTGGTCCAGTGATAGCGTGTCATAACGTACTTGGAGGGCACCTTTATGGGGAGGTGTCAGAGGCTCCTTAAATGCTCTGTTCGTACTCCCCGAAGTTACTCTAACATTTGCAGTAGTATATTCCCCGAGAATGGTCCCTCCGAGGGATACTTCTACTTCTGGAGAGGGTCTGATTGTTCTGCCGAGGTTGGTCCTACCGCTCCCTAAGGAGGTGAATTCCCAACATTAGGCCAGGGGGATCGTTTTATCCTTCCGACCTCGGCTGATAGTTTTCCTCTGTCGAGGTCGGTACTCCGTCAAGTCTGGGAGCTTGGCCAGTGATGGGCACCTTGGCCATCATTATGTGAGTAGTTGTGTAGGCTTGTAGAGTTGGGACTTGTCTAGGTGGGCTGCTATGGACATGTGGACTTTAGCTCTGATCATAGTCTTCAATTTCATGACCATGAACATGGCCATAGGTTTGGTCCTGTAGTGTGTTCTTTTGTATGGAATACTGAAGGTGTTGTTTGACCATTAGTGGTATTAGGTTGTAACTTAACTTGGCATGGAAGACTTGGAATCATGGCATGTAGCCATGTATGTGTACTAGGTAGATTACCTTTGTGTGTACATATTGTGTAGTCTTGGATGCCTAGTTATTTTGTGGTACTTGGAGTTCCTTTGAGGCCAAGTTATGTTTGCACTTATGGATGGTTTTGGACTTGTATTTATATGATTGTTGGCATGTTCGGGTGAATGGAAGTTATGCTTTTGTGGGAACCTCCTTTGTATCTAATTAGGCCGAGAGGCACATGTGCACATAAACTTGAGTTTTCAAAATAAAGTGACTACCATGGGCTTCTTGGTTGCCATTTAGGTAGCACACTTGATTACACACCACTTAAGCACTTAAATTTCACTAAGTGTTGCCTTGCTTGTCATGCAAGTTTCTATTCAAGCTTGCTTGTTTTGCAAGTTAGAGATATTGGGCCTTACTTCTGCTGTAAGTAACGAGTGATCATAAAGGTTTAGTCGATTCACCGACAATCTTGTCACTTGGGTAGCAATGATGTGTTGCTAGACACCGCTCATTGCTTATGATCACAAATGTCATTTATGATCATTGCCAACATGGCAAGAGCCTATTGGGTCGCACACATAGAGCTATTTGGATCATTAGAGTGCATGGGCTAATTATTTGGGTTATGGTTTCACTTTAATTTCGTATTAATAATGGGGCCAAGAGTTGAGCCATTATTAAGCCCGAAATTAAATCCTAATTGGATTAGGGCTTTGAAACCCATTAGGCTTGGAAGTTGAGTCTCACTATAAATACAACTTTTAAGTGAGAAATTTGCAGGTCTCCTTGCCCTAGCCTCCAAAAAGTACATCATCAAAATAAAGCTTGCTTGTTTTGCAAGTTAGAGATATTGGGCCTTACTTCTGTTGTCAAATCTCAGAAATAGTTGGCTATTGATGTAGTCTTACAATCGTTGCCTAAAAGCTATAGTTAGTTCGTCAGGAACTATAGCATGAATGACCTTGACAAGTCCCTTCCTGAATTGCTCAACATGTTGAGAACTGCTGAGCAAAACCTTAAGAAGGCTAAGCCCATTTTGATGGTTCAAAAGGGCAAGGGAAAGGGAAAAGCCAACAAGAAGAAGGATAAAGCTAATGGAAAGTCCAATGCTAGTTCTTCTTTAGCTGCACTGAAACCAAAGGGTGGTGTGGCAAAGGAAGGGGAGTGCTTCCATTGTAAGCAACCTAGACACTGGAAGCGCAACTGCAAGCTTTATCTTGAAGAACTTGCTAAGGAAAAGGGAAGTAAGACTTCCACTTCAGGTATTTTTGTTATAGAGGCTAACTTTTCTACTTCCTCATCTTGGGTATTGGATACTGGATGTGGATCTCACATTTGTGCAAATGTGCAGGATCTAAGTAGAAGTAGAAGATTGGCCTGAGGTGAAGTGGACCTACGTGTTGGAAATGGAGCAAGGGTTGCTGCCTTAGCCGTAGGGACTTATGTTCTCACTTTACCTAGTGGATTAGTTTTAGAATTAGACAACTGCTACTTTGTGCCTACTATTAGTAGAAATTTGATTTCTGTTTCTTGTTTGGACAAGAAAGGTTTTTCATTTATAATAAAGGACAAATGTTGTTCTATTTATTTGAATGAAATCTTTTATGGTAGTGCTCAACTTAGCAATGGGTTGTATGTTCTAGACCTCGAAGATCCAATCTATAATGTGAATACCAAGAAGGTCAGATTAAATGATTCAAACCCGACCTATCTCTGGCACTGTCGCTTGGGCCATATAAATGAGACCCGCATATCCAAGCTCCATAAGGATGGACTCTTGGACTCATTTGATTTTGAATCATATGAGACATGTGAGTCATGTTTGTTGGGCAAGATGACCAAAGCCCCATTCACAGGGCAAAGTGAAAGGGCTAATGACTTACTAGGACTCATACATAGTGATGTATGTGGCCCTATGTCTACACAAGCTAGAGGAGGTTTCCAATACTTCATTACTTTCACTGATGACTTCAGCAGATATGGCTATGTGTATCTTATGAGACACAAGTCAGAATCCTTTGAAAAGTTCAAAGAATTCAAGAATGAAGTAGAGAATCAACTCGAGAAGAGTATCAAAGTGCTTCGATCAGATCGAGGTGGAGAGTACTTGGATCGAGAATTCCTTGACTATCTGAAGGAGTGTGGTATAGTATCACAACTCACTCCACTAGGTACACCTCAATGGAATGGTGTATCTGAAAGGAGAAATTGAACTCTGTTAGACATGGTTCGCTCTATGATGAGTCAAGCTGACCTTCCAAACTCCTTTTGGGGACATGCTCTAGAGACAGCCGCTTTTACACTAAACCGAGTTCCATCTAAATCGGTTCAAAAGACACCATATGAGATATGGAGTGGGAGGCGTCCCAATTTGTCTTTTATGAAGATTTGGGGCTGTGACGCTTATGTGAAACGTCAATCCTCTGACAAACTAGGGCCCAAATCTCAAAAATGCCTTTTTGTTGGGTATCCCAAAGAAACAAAGGGTTACTATTTCTACAATCCTTCTGAGCAAAAAGTGTTTGTTGCTCGAACTGGTGTCTTTTTAGAGAAAGAGTTTATCTCTAAAGGAACTAGTGGGAGGAAAGTAGAACTTGAAGAAATTCAAGAACAACAAGGAGACATCGAACCTGAAATGGAACCTGAACAGACACCACAAGATGTTGTGGTTCAAGAGTCTGTTCCTGTAGCACAGAGCCCACGTAGGTCTGGTAGGATTCGGCGTGAGCCTGAGAGATATGGATTTCTCATGACTCACACTGGTGATGTGATGCTCATGGATCAGGATGAGCCCACAACCTACCAACAAGCTATGTCAGGGCCTGACTCTGAGAAGTGGCTAGTGGCCATGAAATCCGAGATGGAATCCATGTATGAAAACCAAGTATGGACTTTGGTTGACCCACCTGAAGGGGTAAAACCCATAGGGTGCAAATGGGTTTTCAAGAAGAAAACTGACATGGATGGTAATGTGATTACCTTTAAGGGACGATTGGTTGCAAAAGGTTTCAAGCAAATTCATGGTATTGACTATGATGAAACTTTTTCACTAGTTGCTATGCTTAAATCCATCCGAATTTTGTTCGCTATTGCTGCACACTATGATTATGAGATATGGCAAATGGATGTCAAAACTGCATTCCTAAATGGAAAGCTACTTGAGGATGTGTACATGACACAACCTGAGGGTTTTGTCACTCCTGAGAATGCCAATAAAGTGTGCAAGTTGCAAAGGTCCATTTATGGACTGAAGCAAGCTTCTCGAAGTTGGAATCTTCGTTTTGATGATGCAATCAAAGAGTTTGGTTTTATAAAAAATGAAGATGAACCTTGTGTCTACAAGAAGGTTAGTGGGAGCGCTATTGTCTTCTTGGTGTTGTATGTAGATGACATACTACTCATCGGGAATGACATTCCTGAGCTACAGTCTATGAAGACTTGGCTGGGGAAATGTTTCTCTATGAAGGACTTGGGTGAAGCAGCCTATGTGTTAGGCATCAGGATCTATAGAGATAGATCTAGAAAGCTTCTTGGCCTAAGTCAAAGTACATATATTGACAAGGTGCTAAAGAGGTTTAGCATGCAAGATTCCAAGAAAGGATTCTTGCCCATGTCACATGGTATTACGCTTTCTAGATCTCAGTGTCCGAGTACGACCGAGGAAAGAGAGCGCATGAGTAAGATTCCATATGCCTCAGCAATTGGATCTATCATGTATGCCATGATATGTACTCGTCCCGATGTCTCATATGCTTTGAGCATGACGAGTAGGTACCAATCAAACCCCGGTGAGAGTCACTGGATAGCTGTTAAGAACATCCTTAAGTACTTACGAAGGACTAAAGATGCATTCTTGGTCTTTGGAGGTGAAGATGAGCTCGTTGTAAGGGGTTACACCAATGCAAGCTTCCAATCCGATAAGGATGATTTTAGATCGCAATATGGTTATGTGTTTTGTATTGGTGGCGGTGCTGTGAGCTAGAAGAGTTTAAAGCAAGAGACAGTAGCTGACTCTACAACAGAATCTGAGTACATTGCCGCCTCTGATGCTGCGAAGGAGGCAGTTTGGATCAAGAAGTTCATCACTGAACTTGGAGTGGTTCCAAGCATTACCGACCCGATAGAGCTCTATTGTGACAACAATGGAGCAATCGCACAAGCTAAGGAACCTCGATCTCACCAGCGATCCAAACACATACTCCGACGCTATCATCTCATCAGGGAGATCATCGAGAGGGGTGATGTAAGGATATGCAGGACTTCGACAGATAGCAACATTGCTGATCCGCTGACAAAGCCCCTTACGCAGCAAAAGCATGATAGCCATTCTAGGTCCATCGGTATTAGATACATGGATGATTGGCTTTAGTGCAAGTGGGAGATTGTTAGTGTTGTGCCCAAAAGCCAATCATGAGATGATTGTATTTTTTGCACATTGAGTCATGATATTTTATTAAGGCATTAATCCAGCAATTATGTTTGTTGTTTTGTTTCTACGTAACTTAACAAACATAATTGTAACCCTAGAATAATGATATTCTTAAATGTCCCTGGTCTAGTATTATTGTGGAGCGGGTTGCAATAATACATAACGACTAGCATATGTGGAGACTAATATGAGATATGTAGTCTACATATGGGTACAAGTTGGAGAACTTGTGTACTGGACCGACCCACCATGAGAACACTACATGGATCGTTATATGAGTGTCATAAGTGATTCTCATAGTGATCATGGTATATGTAGTCCTTCGACCTAAGATCATCAAGGTTCCCTACATGTGAGTCACATACTTTGATACTTTCCTTTGTTGCTCGTAACTGAGTGAACTTGAAGGAGGTCATTAGGTATGTCACATATCATGCGGAGGGATTTGTATGATCAAGATGGGATTTGTCCCTCCTATGTAACGGGAGTGATATCTTCGGGCCCCTTGATAGAGTGAGACTTAGAAAATGCATGGCCATGCTTGGATGAGTTGATATATGATATCAATGTCATCAATTTAAGTTGGTCTACTCGGTAATCAAGAAACCAAAGATTGGGCTATACGAGAGTGACACATTCCATGTCTCGTGCTTAGTCTTGATATCTTGGGCAAAGGGACAATGGCATATATCGGTGATGATCATAAAGGATTAGTCGATTCACCGACAATCTTGTCACTTGGGTAGCAATGATGTGTTGCTAGACACCGCTCATTGCTTACGATCATAAATGTGATTTATGATCATTGCCAACGTGGCAAGAGCCTATTGGGTCGCACACATAGAGCTATTTGGATCATTAGAGTGCATGGGCTAATTATTTGAGTTATAGTTTCACTTTAATTTTGTATTAATAATGGGCCCAAGAGTTGAGCCATTATTAAACCTGAAATTAAATCCTAATTGGATTAGGGCTTTGAAACCCATTAGGCCTAGAAGTTGAGTTTCACTATAAATACAACTTTTAAGTGAGAAATTCGCAGGTTTCCTTGCCCTAGCCTCCAAAAAGGACAGCCACACTCTTCTCTTGCAATTCCTTGGAGGACGCAAGCTAGAAATGTGAGCGCAAGAGAAACACATCTACCGGGATGTGGTGGAAAGTGTGGTGATCCCGAGAGGCTCGTGTGGATACCATAAAAAGCCTGAACACGTCAACTGTTCAGGTTTTGTGATTCGACTCTTCAGTTGAGTGAGACATCTCAACCGAAAATTAGGTTTGAAAATTTTTGAACACCCGGTTTACCCTGTTTCACTTGGATCCTGGAGGGTTTCTGTTAAATTCCGCTGCGCTGTTTGGCACCCGAAACCCATCAAAATGAAAAGACTACGCAACTCGAGAGTGCCCAGGGACTAACCAAAGGACAAGCAGTGATGTTCCAATCTGAGTCCTGTAAGGTGCCTCCAGGAAATCTACGAGCCGAAGTCTCCACTTTGGCTTATTGAAGGGGGGGCATGTGATCGCCGAAGTGCTATCGCCCTTTAAACCTATAAGCTCGGGCAAAGCACCACACTCGAAAAGTCAAGCGTCACCCACAAGGGTACGAGCACCAACCTCTGAGAGAGGAAGTCTGACACGTTGGGCATCCGACTTCAGTGACCCACCAACGTGCCTGGGAACGATCAAGCTGACCTCGGGAACAAGGTCCATCGCCCCCCTCGGTAAAGCAATCGAACCAGCCTTGGAGGAGAAAGACCCTCCACCTTCCACAAGAGAGAACGCGCCCAAAAGGGGAGCTTCAGTGCCAAGAGGACTCCCGGATTATTGAAGACAACTTTGGAAGAAGGGCCACTATTTTGAAGAGCTCCCTTCTACTGAAGGGACCTCGGGAGTACAGGAAAAACAATTAAGGAGCCTCTGACATGTCACCCTCGTACACAACACGCTGCCCTCGAAGGTGCTCTGACATGACGCCACCACGCATGTCCTGTCACGCAAACCTACTCTGGCCTTAGCCCTTAACCCGAGCGGCCTGCAGTCGGCTAGAAGCCCCAACAACCCAGGGGTACAGGTTACATCCGATCGAACATGTGTCATAATCTAAACGGGTCACATCCTCCTATATATATTAAGGAAGTGGCCTCAAAAAAGGGGGACATGCAAAAAAGAAAGGGAAGAATCTCTCTGCCCTTTACTTACCTTTCACCTTCAAACACTGACTTGGGCGTCGGAGGCTCCTCTTTGGAAAAATACTCCAGGGACCTCCTAACCTTTATTCTTTCAGTGTTTCAGGTGGTCTCTCCTAGGAAATTTCCCCTCCGGATGTTCCCCCCTCACCGGAAGTCCCTCATAGTCTCACCATGTCATACAGTGAAGATGCTGATGGGCATCAGTTAGTGGCACCTTCTGGGTGGATTTAACCTCCATTCTCTAAACACTTTTTCTATCTACTAAATCTAGAATTTGGCTTGTTCTAGATCACCACTGCATTTGAACACTAGTGGGTTAAGTGCCAGAAAGCCTTCTAATTGGCATTTTCTTAAACATTCCTTTCTTGGTCTTTCTCTCCCCCTTTTAAAGGCCTTCGATTCCTTTTTGGAGACCAACTCCTTAGAGCTTGTAGAGGTTGCTCCATTCTTCTAGCATTAGTGCCTTACTGTCCCCCTTCATTACTCCTCCCTATTTTTAATCTTAGCTTCTTACCTCTTGGATTTGTTCTTTCATCATCCTGTTCATACCTACTAGCTTTCTTTTCTCATATTGGTTCCTTTTCCTGGTCTTCTTTCTACCCTTTCCTCATTTTCTTATCCTTCTTTAATAAGAGTGCCTCTATGTGCTTAGGCTTGCCCTTAGTAAGGGCTTCCATAACTACTACAATATATGCAACCATAACTTGCATCATTCCTACCATATGTTCCATTCTTTGTTGTCCATGTACACTAGATCCAGGCTTTATGGCCCTATTAGGTTGTCCAATCCTATTTTCAACCAGTTCCTCATTTTCAAGTTGTTGATCATTCATCTTATCAGCTCTAGTATTCAATTGATTCTCTCTTTCTCTTTTTTTTTTTTTTACCTCTGGTCATCATTCCAGCAAAACATAAGGATTGTTGATATTTTATCATACTGGGAACTAGCCTAACAGACGATTAAGGTCCTATACAACATTAAGCACTGGTACCAGCTCTATTAGGGCCCAACTTGTTAGTATTGTGCCCAAAAAGCCAATCATGAGATGATTGTATTTTTTGCACATTGAGTCATGATATTTTATTGAGGCATTAATCCAGCAATTATGTTTGTTGTTTTGTTTCTGCGTAACGTAATAAGCATAACTGTAACCCTAGAATAATGATATTCTTAAACGCCCCTAGTCTAGTATTATTGTGGAGCGGGTTGCAATAATACATAATGACTAGCATATGTGGAGACTAATATGAGATATGTAGTCTACATATGGGTACAAGTTGGAGAACTTGTGTACTGGACCGACCCACCATGAGAACACTTCATGGATCGTTATATGAGTGTCATAAGTGATTCTCATAGTGATCATGGTATATGTAGTCCTTCGACCTAAGATCATCAAGGTTCCCTACATGTGAGTCACATACTTTGATACTTTCCTTTGTTGCTCGTAACTGAGTGAACTTGAAGGAGGTCATTGGGTATGTCACATATCATGCGGAGGGATTTGTATGATCAAGATGGGATTTGTCCCTCCTATGTAACGGGAGTGATATCTTTGGGCCCCTTGATAGAGTGAGACTTAGAAAATGCATGGCCATGCTCGGATGAGTTGATATATGATATCAATGTCATCAGTTTAAGTTAGTCTACTCGGTAATCAAGAAACCAAAGATTGGGCTATACGAGAGTGACACATTCCATGTCTCGTGCTTAGTCTTGATATCTTGGACAAAGGGACAATGGCATATATCGGTGATGATCATAAAGGTTTAGTCGATTCACCGACAATCTTGTCACTTGGGTAGCAATGATGTGTTGCTAGACACCGCTCATTGCTTATGATCATAAATGTGATTTATGATCATTGCCAACATGGCAAGAGCCTATTGGGTCGCACACATAGAGCTATTTGGATCATTAGAGTGCATGGGCTAATTATTTGGGTTATGGTTTCACTTTAATTTCGTATTAATAATGGGCCCAAGAGTTGAGCCATTATTAAGCCCGAAATTAAATCCTAATTGGATTAGGGCTTTGAAACCCATTAGGCCTGGAAGTTGAGTCTCACTATAAATACAACTTTTAAGTGAGAAATTCGCAGGTCTCCTTGCCCTAGCCTCCCAAAAGGACAGCCACACTCTTCTCTTGCAATTCCTTGGAGGACGCAAGCTAGCACTGCGAGCGCAAGAGAAACGCATCTGCCGGGACGTGGTGGAAGCGTGGTGATCCCGAGAGGCTCGTGTGGATACCATAGAGAGCCTGAACACGTCAACTGTTCAGGTTTTGTGATTCGACTCTACAGTTGAGTGAGAGATCTCAACCGAAAATTAGGTATGAAATTTTCGAACACCCGGTTTACCCCGTTTCACTTGGATCCTGGAGGGTTTCGGTTAAATTCCGCTGCGCTGTTTGGCTCCCGAAACCCAACACAACTCACCTCCATCCTAAAACCTCAAGAGGTGTTATATAAATATAAATTTTTATATGGTGAGTTAGGACAAGACAACCAGGATGTTTAACCCTAACTTAATTAATAACACGGTGGGACTCAGGTGAAACTCAGTAATTAAACCCAATACACAAGATCCTTTTAGAACTTTGGTTTAACAGGTTAAGTTATGAATTTAACAAGTTAGACAGTGGGTTTAATGTGATAACTAAATGGGTTTACTTAAGTAGATGTACCTTGACACCTATGATGTACATATGGGGTGCATATAAGTGAGCCCATAATGCATTAAGTTGAATGATCCTTATTTACATAAGATATATTAGTGTCTTTGTGTCTATGTGTGTATGTGTTGGTGTGCTTAGGAAGTTCATCATGCATCCATATTTACATACATATGTTCTAAGGTTTATTAGTACAACCATGCATGCATTTTTCTAGCTTATTACACTCAATGCCTTAGAAGGCTTACCTAAGCCCATTATGTACAACTAAGGCATATGCCATGCACTACTTTAAGTTCTTATTCCATACAGATATGTACATGCATTTACAAGTTCAAAATTTGGCATTTAGGTACTACATGGCCAAAATTTCTTTACACCAAAAGTTGGACTATTTAAATAGCATGCATGTTACATAACACAGGCTTAGACTGTTTCAATGCTCACTGTTACTTTAACTTCCACTTTCACTTGGCACTTAGGCCAAAATTGTCCTATTATCCTTTATGTCTTTACCCATACTAGGATGGACCCAAAAAGAGGTAGACCCATAGTAGCCATTAAAGCCTACAAATCAATTCACCACCATTAGTTCAAATCATGAACTTTTAATCTTTCTTTCATAAGCCAACAAACCTTACTCATACCTTCTTGTACATATACCTCTTAAAGAGGTTCCTTAGCCTTTATTCCTTCACTTATTTACCCAAAATAGGTAGAAAAGGGCATGAGCACACAAGCACTCGGCAAGGATTCAATTCGGCACCTAGTGCCTACACAATATTCAAAACATTGGTACACACATAAACTTCTAATTTCTCCTTTTTAACCTGAAAAAAAAGGGCAAAGAAGACACAAAAGAGACAAGGCAAAATAGAGTACAAGATACATATATACACAATTTAAAGGTTACCACATGCAGACAATCAAAGAAGCATGCAAAACACACACACCACATACATGGTTTCACTTAAACTTAGCAAGCATTTCTTTCATTCAATTTTGCAAGTGATAACTTTGAAGTAAGATAAATTAACATAAATCTCTAAGTAGATGAACAAGCTTGCCCATACTTGATCAAAGACCCTAATGCTTGCCATATATAAACTAGCTATCTCACCATAGTGCTTTAGCACACATAGCCGATTAACATAACTCCTAGGTTCTTTCATCCATGGCTAACACCTAAGGTAGCCTTCCTCCCATCAAAATGTAGGAGAATTAGGAGAATAAGCTTCATTTCAACCCTTACATAGCTTAGAATTTGGTAGCAAATAAGCAAGAAACCTTCAAAGCTCTAAATGTGCCACCACGGCTTACCTGTGAGCCACCATGTTTCATTTTCCTCCTCCTTAGCTCAAGTTTTACTCTCATTTACTTGAAAGAGCTTTACCCAGAATTTAGGTGAATGGAAGCTATAGTCAACTTTTAGGAAGCTTCCTTTGAAGAAAATTAAGTCTAAAAGGTGGAGTTTTGGCTGAATTGGCGTTGGCGCCCAAGATATTTGACCATTCATTGGTCCAACTCTTCATAAGCCACTTGAATCATTTTGATTATTTTATTAACCTATTTAAATCTCTTTGTGGGGTGTTTTGAGCATCCACTTTTCACTTTAAATTAGCCAATTTAGTCACCAAACTTACGTGTTAACCTAGGAACACCATAGGTGCACTCGAGAGCCCCATAGTGCACCTTAAGGTGCCCCCATCTTTTCCTATGTGTTCTTCACCTTTCCTTGGACTACATTGTTCTCCTTATATTCATTTTAATCTAAGCATCAATTTCACACAATTCTCTCAAAGGTACTTCCCTTTAAAGCCTCCATAGTTACATGAATTCACACAAATGTGCTTAAGAGCTATCATGTGTCTTTCCTAGATGTCCTTGAGTTCTTGGCCATTCTTCCTTCAAATTTTGAATTCCTATTCCAAAGCCTACTTGTAGCCATGTTTGGCTTACAAATGTAACACTTGTCTTCCTATTCCACCCTTAGGTCACCCTTAGAGCACCCCATGGGCACTCACCCTTTTTATGGTCCTGGCCTTTATCTTTGTGACTTGTATAACCTACATATACATCTCATGTACATTTTGTGTACATTTCATTCATAGCCCATGGCCTATACAAGTCACAGGCATGACACTAGGAGGGGTCAAGTACTATGTTGTTACAGTGTATTACTTCACTAAATGGAACAAAGTAGAACCTTTAGCGATGATATCGGCCAAAGACATCCAAAGTTTGTATGAAAAAATATCATCTATAGATTTGGCTGGCCAAGGGTAATAGTGGCAAATAATGGTACCCAATTTATTGATAAGAGTGTTAGTGTTGTGCCTAAAAGCCAATCATGAGATGATTGTATTTTTGCACATTGAGTCATGATATTTTATTAAGGCATTAATCCAGCAATTATGTTTGTTGTTCCATTTCTGCATAACGTAATAAACATAATTGTAACCCTAGAATAATGATATTCTTAAACATCCCTGGTCTAGTATTATTGTAGAGCGGGTTGCAATAATACATAACGACTAGCATATGTGGAGACTAATATGAGATATGTAGTCGACATATGGTACAAGTTGGAGAACTTGTGTACTGGACCGACCCACCATGAGAACACTACATGGATCGTTATATGAGTGTCATAAGTAATTCTTATAGTGATCATGGTATATGTAGTCCTTCGACCTAAGATCATCAAGGTTCCCTACATGTGAGTCACATACTTTGATACTTTCCTTTGTTTCTCGTAACTAAATGAACTTGAAGGAGGTCATTGGGTATGTCACATATCATGCGGAGGGATTTGTATGATCAAGACGGGATTTGTCCCTCCTATGTAACGGGAATGATATCTTCGGGCCCCTTGATAGAGTGAGACTTAGAAAATGCATGGAAATGCTTCGATGAGTTGATATACGATATCAATGTCATCAGTTTAAGTTGGTTTACTCGGTAATCAAGAAATCAAAGATTGGGCTATACGAAAGTGGCACATTCCATGTCTCATGCTTAGTCTTGATATCTTCGACAAAGGGACAATGGCATATATCGGTGATGATCATAAAGGTTTAGTCGAATCATCGACAATCTCGTCACTTGGGTAGTAATGATGTGTTGCTAGACACCGTTTATTGCTTATGATCATAAATGTGATTTATGATCATTTCCAACGTGGTAAAATCCAATTGGGTCACACACATAGAGCTATTTGGATTATTAGAGTGCATTGGCTAATAATTTGGGTTTTGCTTTCACAATAATTTCGTATTAATAATGGGCCCAATAGTTGAGCCATTATTAAGCCGGTAATTAAAGCGTAATTGGATTAGGGCTTTGAAACCCTTTAGGCCTGGAAGTTGAATCTCACTATAAATACAACTTCTAGTGAGAAATTCACAGGTTTCCTTGCCCTAGCCTCCCAAAAGGACAGCCGCACTCTTCTCTTGCAATTCTTTGGAGGACGTAAGCTAGAACTGCGAGCGCAAGATAAACGCATCTTCCGGGATGTGGTGGAAGTGTGGTGATCCTGAGAGGCTCATGTGGATACCATAGAGAGCTTGAACACATCAACTGTTCAAGTTTTGTGATTCAACTCTACAGTTGAGTGAGAGATCTCAACCAAAAATTAGGTATGAAAATTTCGAACACCCGGTTTACCCCATTTGACTTGGATCCTGTAGGGTTTTGGTTAAATTCCGCTGCATTGTTTGACTCCCGAAACCCAACAGTAGTATCAGAGCAGGTTTACTCGGTAATCAGTTTAAGTTGGTCTACTCGGTAATCAAGAAACCAAAGATTGGGCTATACGAGAGTGACACATTCTGTGTCTCGTGCTTAGTCTTGATATCTTGGACAAAGGGACAATGGCATATATCGGTGATGATCATAAAGGTTTAGTCAAATCATTGACAGTCTTGTCACTTGGGTAGCAATGATGTGTTGCTAGACATCGCTCACTGCTTCTGATCATAAATGTGATTTATGATCATTGCCAACCTGGTAAAAGCCTATTGGGTCGCACACATAGAGCTATTTGGTTCATTAGAGTGCATGGGCTAATAATTTGGGTTTTGGTTTCATAACAATTTCGTATTAATAATGGGCCCAATAGTTGAGCCATTATTAAGCGTGAAAATAAAGCCTAATTGGATTAGGGCTTTAAAACCCATTAGGCCTAGAAGTTTAGTCACACTATAAATACAACTTCTAGTGAGAAATTCGCAGGTCTCCTTGCCCTAGCCTCCCAAAAGGACAACCGGACTCTTCTTTTGCAATTCCTTGGAGGATGCAAGCTAGCACTGTGAGCGCAAGAGAAACACATCTGTCGGGACGTGGTGGAAGTGTGGTGATCCCAAGAGGCTCGTGTGGATACCATAGAGAGCTTGAACACGTCAACTGTTCAGGTTTTGTGATTTGACTCTACAGTTGAGTGAGAGATCTCAACCTTAAATTAGGTATGAAAATTTTTGAACACCCGATTTACCCTGTTTCACTTGGATCCTGGAGTGGTTCGGTTAAATTCCGCTGCGCTATTTGGCTCCCGAAACCCAACAGTGGTATTAGAGCAGGTTTACTTGGTAATCAGTTTAAGTTGGTCTACTCGGTAATCAAGAAACCAAAGATTGGGCTATACGAGAGTGACACACTCCATGTCTCGTGCTTAGTCTTGATATATTGGACAAAGGGACAATGGCATATATCGGTGATGATCGTAAAGGTTTAGTCAAATCATCGACAATCTTGTCACTTGGGTAGCAATGATGTGTTGCTAGACACTGCTCGCTGCTTATGATCATAAATGTGATTTATGATGATTGCCAACGTGGTAAAATCCTATTGGGTCACACACATAGAGCTATTTGGATCATTAGAGTGCATGGGCTAATAATTTGGGTTTTGGTTTCACAATAATTTTGTATTAATAATGGGCCCAATAGTTGAGCCATTATTAAGTGTGAAATTAAAGCCTAATTGGATTAGGGCTTTGAAATCCATTAGGCCTGGAAGTTGAGTCTCACTATAAATACAACTTCTAGTGAGAAATTCGCAGGTCTCCTTGCCCTAGCCACCCAAAAGGGCAGCTGCACTTTTCTCTTACAATTCCTTGGAGGACGCAAGCTAGCATTGCGAGCGCAAGAGAAACGCATCTGCCGGGACATGGTGGAAGCATGGTGATCCCTAGAGGCTCGTGTGGATACCATAGAGAGCTTGAACACGTCAACTGTTCAAGTTTTGTGATTCGACTCTACAGTTGAGTGAGAGATCTCAACCGTAAATTAGGTATGAAAATTTTTCAACACCCGATTTACCCCATTTTACTTGGATCATGGAGGGTTTCGGTTAAATTCCGCTATGCTGTTTGGCTCCTAAAACCCAACAAGAAGGTCCCAACAATTCGCTACGAACCTTAGTTTAAAGATGCACTTCACTTCGTTAGCTCACCCATAGAGCAATGGATTAGTGGAAGTACCAAATAACTTTGAAGGATGGCTTGCAGAAATAGAGTTCATGAAGCCAAGGGAAAGTGGCTTTGTGAATTACTGAGCATATTGAGGAGTCATCGAACAACTCCAATAAGATCTACCAAGGAAACCCATTTTTCTCTAGTGTTCGAAACTGAGACTTTGATCCCTATCAAAATAGTGAAACCTTCTATAAGGATACAAGTGTTTGATAAAGATGAGAACAACCTCAGCTTAAAGGAAAAACTTGATATGCTTGAGGAACATAGGGGAATGGCCGAACTCTAGAGAAAAGTTTTCCAGCAACATGTTGCTATCACCACAAACTTGAAAGTTAGGCCTAAAAGGATGAAAGTTGGAGACCTCATTCTCTGAAAAGTAGAATTTGAAACCCGAAGACGATCTCATGGCATGTTTTTCACAAATTGGGAAGGACCTTACTTGGTCACCGAAGAAGTTTAGCTAGGAGTTTTCAAGATTGGAAACATTGATGGAGAAGAATTGAAAAACACTTGGCATTCGGACTCTTTGAAAAAATACTACACTTAGAAATTTTCTAAGAAATACTTTACAAAGTGCTAATCATAAATTTTCTAGGGAAGTTAACAAAGGATGATTATTATTCAAACCACCAAAGTATCTCCAAACATTTTTGTAAGTTTGTACCCATCAATCATCACTTAGAATTTTTCAAAAAAGCTGAAACTATACACTTGTAAGTGTTATCGCCATTCACCAAAAAACAAAGGATAAAATATTTTGGACTTAAGTATGAGCTCGAATTTGAAATAAAAACATTTCATTAAAAGCCAAAAGGCTAAGAGTACATGAGAAAAATAGAGTAAATAGTAAATTTCCGTGTCCCATACTACTCTTCCATATCCTTGCCTTAAGATTATTCAGAATTAGCTTGATCGTTGGTCTCTAAAGGTTGTTGAGGTAAGCCTAGAAACTCCCGTTGTGACCATTTAGAAAAAGGACCATTGAGGATGTCAAGCACCCAAAGGAAAGACGGGCCTATGTCCAGATAATGGGAAAGGACTTGGTGATGAGCTAAATAAAAGCCATCTTGAAAGGATCGCTTTGTCATCTCATCAGCCTCCTCTTTCTATTTCTTTAAAGCTTCCACTTCTTTCTTTTTCTTTTTCCACTATTTCTTCAACTGCTCAACCTTGGCCAAGAACTGGTTCTTGTCCAAAAAGGTTTGGACTACGTTGATGATCAGAGACTCACACTTCTTTTGAAGAGCCTTATTTGTAGTAGTTTGCTCTACTAACTTCTATCCTAAGTCGGTTACTTTGGAAGAGTAGTCCCCGAGGAGCTTTTGGGTACCCTTAGTAAGATATTGGCAAAGTCCCTCTATCCCCTCCTACATAATTCTGTTCAACTATCCATACAGATAGTAGGTGGTTGCTAACGCTTCCTTGGCCTTGGCCAAGTTCTCCTTTGTTTGGGTACAAATCATGGTTTGCTTCACAAAACATGCTAAGAAATACCCTTGGTAGTTGAGCATCTACAAAAAAGGAAGCACAAATGATGAAACAAAGGCCAAAATGCTGGCAAAAATTTCCAAGTACTAGAAATAAGTTTTATCTAGGCAATGTGCTCGGTAATCCTAGCAATCAGAATCTCCTCATTTGGACATGACTCTGTCAGAGACTGGAAGGTAGCATTTGTCGTGATGCGTCTCACTATTTGAGGGACCATCTTTTGGCAGTCTTCTAAGAATAAGTCCATATCCTCAGTAAACTTCCAGAAAGGCTCCTTCAAAACTTTCCCAAGAGGGATCTTAGCATTACGTCGCTAGCATCACAATTCATGTTCAGCGGCCCAGTAGGATATGAGGACCTCTTCTACAAGATCTCATGAAAGTTCAATCACTACATCAGTCCTTGCTCATTCATCTATAATCTCCAAAATTTAAAAAAATGAAAACTCATAGATGAAAGGTCAAAGGATGAACCTGGTAAGGGAATCACGGGGTCCTCTACTTTCGAGTCATTTACTTCCTGGATATTGACAAGGGTATCCTTCCCTTTTTACTTTCTTCTTTCTTTGGCCTCCTTGGTTGAAAGAACTACCAAAGAAGTGCCCAAGGTTTCCATGACAGAATAACGACTAACAGAAGTAGAGAGGATGGCAACCTCGGGAATAGCATCCTCAACTTCCTTCACGATTTCAAGAGGGGGAGGAAGATAATCGTCTTTATCTTTTTTCTGGGAGCCTTTCTTACCTTTTTTCTACTGCTGCTCTCCAAAGGTTTGCCCCTTTTTTTTTTTACCCACTCCGGGGTAATCCAGTTATGGTACCAAAAATGTGCATTTAAACTCCTAGGATTGGTGTGTCCTGTAGGTCATCAGAACAACACCCCTAGTGTACATACTCAAGTGACCCTCTTGAGCACCATGTAAATACATGAATATTGGTCTAACCATAACACACATATTCACATTTATGCACACTATGGTAGCTAAGAAGGAAAAAACTAGCACAAGTCCTAGTTTTGGCTTCCACGCTTTAAGCATTCTTACTAGGCTAAAAAATTCCAGCCACTGCACCCAAACTTCCATCAGTAAACTATGTTAATATAGCCATGTAACCCCCTATTTTATTTTCTCCATTATCAAGTAGAGACTTAGAGAAAACCAAGGAACTTTTTTTACATGAATAACCCATCTATGGACCAAGTTATGGATTTTTTAATTTGGTTACAAAATTCTGATCAAATGAACAGTAACTTAGCCAAATTTGCAATCTCATATCATTTGCTACATGGCTCCAAACTAATAAATTCCAAATCTCATTTAAACCTCCAGATGTTTTCTAGGTGTGGTCAACATTTCATACCAATATTCATTTTAGACAAGGAGATATAGAACTTTAAGTGCAGAGTCAAAATTTTGGTCACTTTATGACCATTTTGCCCATACAAAATTTCATAAGTGTGCAAACACTTTATTTACAAGGGGTAAGCCCTCCAAGGCTACCCCATTTATGTCCAATACACATGGGAAATACATGCTCTTGCATCTAGAAACTCTATGTGGCCAAAACAGAATTTACAGATAAGCAGCCTATGATTCACACTTAGGCAGCTTTGCACCACATCACATACATAGCCAAAACAATACTCAATTGTTCACATACTTGTCTCATTTTACAGACACTACATGTACATGCATACATAAACTAAGAAATGGTCTTAACTAAGCTAAATATGCAACCTATTTTACAGGAGTGCCCGACACACAATGGACTCCAGAATAGGATGTTGGATACTCCTGCATAACACAATAAGAACCATCACTAAAAATACCAAATGTGCTCCTAAAATCACCGAACTTTCCAGATCACAACTAGACATATGGATGTTTAAGAACCTAAAAATTTAGGTCAAAAATCAAACCACAAAGTTAAGTTCAAGGTGATCTCTTAACTGGACCTGAAATGACAGAATTAAGGGGAGTAAGTTTCATTGAGAAACTAAGTAAGGTTAACACTCGGATTCAATAGGCAATGTAAGCATCATCAAAACCTACATCCAAAGACACTAAAACACAAAACCACATTTCATATATACAAGATATAGTAACCAAATGCAGCAGCCATTCACAACCACCAAACACATGAAATGCAGCAGCAACAGAAACAATAGGTTAGTCCGTAAAACACATAACAAACATAACCAAATCACTATCACAGCCCTCCTCAAGCTAATGCTTGGTCTTCGGTGGATTTTAACACTAGTTAGTACTAACTTTGGCCTCTATAAACCCTCATTTCACTGCCATCTTTGTGCACTTCACACTAGGCCACAAAACCTTCAATAAGTGCACTTCCTTCACTAAGCTTGGTTCGTCAAGCTCATGGCTCTTTTCCAAGCCTAGCCCTGGCTCCATGGTTGCTTGAAAATACAAAAAACAACCCATGAGAGTAAAAGAACCCTTACCAAAATGGGTAGGCCAAAAATCAAGCTTGATCTTTGAAGTATCCAAGCAATAGCTGTAGTTTGCTTCCAATTGCTTGCTTTTGCCTTCAATTTCAATCAATTGTAAGTTTAAAGGTATGGTGGCTATGGAGAAAGTATGGCTATGTCCTTGGGCTAGAAGAGGCTGAAAATGGGAGAGAGATAAGTGAGCGGACCACTTAAATGGGCTTAAATGAGCTTAAGGGCACAAAACACACTTAACAAGCTTAACCTTGCTTTATGTCCTTTTCCTTGCTACAAAAGCTTGGTTTATTGTGGATAATTTCTAGGCCCACATTTGACCATATCCATACCATGCCTTAGCTATCCTCCCTTGAGTGGGATAACCCTAAAATTTCTCCATTCGACTCAAGTCAGAAGCATAGACAACCAATGGCCTACACTAGGACACTTAAGTCCGTTAGCCCTTGTTGTGTTTTCTTTGCCCACATTTGTCTTCCAAAAGCAATTTGGTCCTCCAATAGCACTTTCATAACATTCATATCCTTCCCATAACTTGCCAAAGCTTTTTCTTGAGTGTTTTGTAATTAAGTACCTAAATTTTCAAAACTTTACAAAAAAGTTGATAGGTTGCTTAACAAACAAGCAATCCATAAGGCTTTTCTTGGGGGCCAACTTACCAACTTAGAACACTTTTAAGGAGGTGTTTGTTGTACCCTTTACCCCTCATACTTCAATCACTATGAAGAGAATTATACAATATAATGGTTTTTTCTACCATTATGCCACACTTGTAATTCTCCCATTTTTGTGAGGTGGTAACAATCACCCCCCCCCCCAAAATTTTGGTCATCCAAAATCACTTTTAGCTTCAGGTATTCTATAGGATACCTTTCCATATGGTCTTTCTCAGTTTCCTGTTGGGTTTTGGGAGCCAAACAACGCAGCGGAATTTAACCGAAACCCTCCAAGATCCAAGTGAAAATGGGGTAAACCGGGTGTTCGAAAATTTCATACCTAATTTTTGGTTGAGATCTCTCACTCAACTGTAGAGTTGAATCACAAAACCTGAATAGTTGACATGTTTAGGCTCTTTATGGTATCCACACGAGCCTCTCGGGATCACCACGCTTCCACCGCCTCCCGGCAGATGCGTTTCTCTTGCGTTCGCAGTGCTAGCTTGCGTCCTCCAAGGAATTGCAAGAGAAGAGTGCGGCTGTCCTTTTGGGAGGCTAGGGCAAGGAGACCTGCGAATTTTTCACTTAAAAGTTGTATTTATAGTGAGACTCAACTTCTAGGCCTAATGGGTTTCAAAACCCTAATCCAATTAGGATTTAATTTCAGGCTTAAAAATGGCTCAACTCCTTGGCCCATTATTAATTCAAAATTAAAGTGAAACCATAACCCAAATAATTTGCCCATGCACTCTAATGATCCAAATAGCTCTATGTGTGTGACCCAACAGGCTCTTGCCATGTTGGTGATGGCCAGGGGCCTCATCGTTTATAGTCATGATGACTGGTGTAGAGACTTCTGGGAGGAAGAACGCCTGGTGGATGGATCGCCCAAGGGAGTGTGCCTGAAAGCTCAGAAACAAAGGGTTAGGAGGCCCCCGGAGTGTTTTTTCGGGGGGAGCCTCCGACGCCCAAGTCAGTGGTTGGCTGAGAGAAAGGCAGAGGAAATAGCACAAAGGGCTGAGGAGTCTTGCCTGGTAATTTTCTCAGAGTATGGGAGCCGTGTTTTGCTTAACTAGCCTCCTGCCAAGTATTTAATTCCTGGTATTTATAGGAATGCCTAGCCCGTTCAGATCGCGACACGTGTTTGGTCGGATGTTCCTGAATTTCTGGGCGTAGGAGACAGATAGCTGGTAGCAGGTTGCCTTGAGCCATGTGCTGAGACGGGCCATGATGTGATTTTGATGTTGTCAGCATGGCAGTGCACCTTTTGAGGCGGATTGTGGCGTCTGTGAATGGATGTGTCAGAGGCTTCCTTAAATGCTTCCATAAATGCTCCTGCCGTACTCCCGAGGTCCCTGGGTGAGGTCATCCTTTGGTACGGACAGGGCCTCTTCGGGAAACAAGCCCTCAGTTCGGGGGTTCCCAGTTTCAGGGAGTTTCGCCTTTGGGGATATTATGTTCGGCTCGCTATGCCTGGTGCCGCTTTTCCGAAGGCGATCTGTTCACAACCTTGGGGGGCAAGTAGTGTCCTCGGGCTTTCCTGGCGTGCCGGGCTCGGAGCTCTTCGGCTATCTCCCGAGGTGCATGATCACACCTTTTCTCGGGTAGCGCCAGCTTCTTCTGGCCATTCTTGTGGCAGGGAGTTCGGCCAGATCGAGGCGATAGCGTTTGGCTATCACATGCCCCCCTTTGGAAAGCCGAAGTGAAGACTTCGGTTTTGCATCTCTTTCCGAGGTTGTTTATGGGAGTCTCTTTGGAAGCTTAACCTGTTCCGAGGATGCGCCTTTTGCCCGAAGATCATGGGCTCTTCGGCCTTGGCCTGTTCTTTGGTGTCTTCGAGGCGGAGCCTGTGCCGAAGATACACCTCTTGCCCGAAGGTCATGGGCTGTTCGGCCATAGCCTGTCTCTTGGCGTCCTCGAGTTGGCCTGCTCTTTGTTTCTGCAGGTCTGTTTGGCCAAGCGTGTCAGTCTGAGCGGCGCGTCCCAGTTTTCCAGGGATGTCAGAAGACGTGTCCCAGTTTTCAAGGGACGTTTGGAGGACGTGTCCACCCTTTTTCCGCAGCGGTTGACACGTGGCGCTTTGCCATTGGAGGAGAGTCACGTCGGTTACAGAGGGCGCGCCTTTTCAGGTGCAGAGAGCAGTTACGGCGACGGTTCGCCTCCAAAGGGTACTTATGACGATGTTTCGGTTACCCACCTCTGGCTTTATAAATAGCCCATTCCATCATAAGTTCCCTTTGCTTTTTCTTCTGCTCTTTTCTCTGCTTTGCCCCTGTTCTTGCATTTTCTTGCTTTCTGTGGCGGAGCTACCTTAATCAGAGCTTTTTTCCAGCCAACTTTCACGACGGCGTCCTCAGATTTTGGCAAATCTTTCGGTGGGTTTTTGTTTTCCAGAGCGTTTTGATCCCTCTGTTCTTTTGAGTTTTTCTCTGGAAACTGTTTTCTTCCGTTTTCAAACTCGTTTTCATGTCGAAAATGCCCATTCCTGAGAGCTGGCAGCCTCTTTTAGCCCATCCTTGTTGCACCACCCCTGCAAAGTTAGAGAGGTGGAAGAAAAAATTCTTTCTTCCCTCTTACGCCATTACTAGGCTGCCTCGTTCTAGCCATTATGCTTTTTCAAACCATAGTAAGGAGGTTACCGTTTTTCGAGCCCAGCTGAAGGCCGGTCTTCGGTATCCTCCCCCGAAGATGGTGTGCGAGTTCTGCAAATTTCATGGCATTGCTGTGAACCAGCTTCCCCCGAACTCGTTCTGCTATTTTAACGCCTACCTCTGCATGTGTGGCGTCTTCGGGATAGAACCCCATTTTATAATCTTTATGCAGTACTACAAGCTCTCTGTGGTCCCGAAGGGTGGCTTCTATTTCATGCTACCTCGGGGATCCGGGAGCAAGAAATTCATGTTCACCTTCGCCACTAAGGATAGCTGGCGGGGGTGGCAACAGAAGTTCTTCTTCCTGAAGATGGACGAGGCCTGGTCGTACGTTCCGACCAAATGGGCTCAGGGAACACTGGATGTGGACGTTGTTGATCCGAGGATGCTGCTGACCCCAGAGTTGGCTCCCGTGTTCGCGGATTTCGACGCCCGCATTCGGGCTGTCTCTGACTGGGATCCCGAGGTCGCTCCGCGCGCCCTTTACCCTTTTCCAATCAACTGGAAGTTGATGACCGAAGAGGTCCTTCGGGAATTAAAGGTGGTAAAGGAGCACAAGACTGACCTCAAGATGCCAGCTCCTGCCATCGCCGGGAAGGATTCCTGGTTGGTCAAGCTTCTCAAGGAGGAGATTTCTTTCGAAACGTTTGTCGAAAGTGAGTCATCTTCTACTCCTTTGCTATTTTTTCCTCGGACTTACGCTGATGTTTCTCTCCTTTTTCAGAGATGGGCGACGGGACTGCCGCCTATTACAAGTCCCTTTTCACCGGCCAAGTGGAGAAGGGCGATCAGACGAAGAAGGCGGCTTCCCGAAGGCGAAAGTCTACTGGCGCGGGGCCTTCTTCCCATTTGGAAAGTATTAGGGAGGGAAACGAGGGCCGAAAGAGAGGTCCCCTGCTCAGGTTCCTCTAGAAGAAATTCCCGAGGAGACTGCTGAGGAGCCTGGGACAGCCGAGATTCCGGCGCCTGAGACTGCTGTTTCCGAGGTCCCTTCAACCGACGTCCCTCCTCAAGGTCCTACTGCGTCGCAGGCCCTCCTTGATGTAGTGGTAGAAGTACCTTCTGCCGAGGAGCGGCGCAGGCGGAAGGGCAAGGGCATTTCGGCCGAGGAGGCCGAGGACTCCGAGGACGTTGTTGTCGAGGTTCCACCAGGTTTGTGTTCCAGACAAAGTGTACTTCCTTTGTTTTTTCTGGATTGCCTTCTTTGTCTTTAATCTCCTTCTCATTCTTGCCACGCAGGGGAGTTGACTACCCCTGACTGGGCGGCCGAACATGCTCGGAAGCGAGCTCTTCGGGACGCCAAAATCCCGCAAGGGAAGATACCAAAGGAGCCTTTCTGGACGTTCACGGAGGACATGAATTTGTACTCCGAGGACGTTCCTCAAATGGCGACGGAAATTTCGAAGGGGGTGCTTACTGAGGCCTCCTTCAAGGCTATTGCGGCGGCTCATCCGGGGGATAACACTTTCGCCGCAAAGATCACCGAGCATGCTGCTCAGGTATATCCTTCACAGCTCTTTCCCTTCAATTTTTTCCTAAGTGTTTGGCTCTTACTGACCTTGCGTTTTATCTTCTTGCAGCTGCTGGGGTACGCCGGCTTTCTCCGAGTTCGGGTGGCCAGGGAGGTTGCCTTCCGAACTTCGGCCACTCAGACCATGAATGAGGCGAGGATCGCACTCGCGGAGTCGGCCGCCAAAAACCAGCAGCTGAAAGAGGCTGCTGAGAAAGAAGTGACTGCCCTTCGGGAGGAGTTCCGGAAGGAAAAAGAACAACTTCAAAAGGATTCCTCCCAGAAGATCGCTGACCTCGGTGAACAAATAAAGGGGATGCTCGCCGCCAACGAAGATCTTCTCAAGCACAAGGCTGGTTCTGACAGCCTTATAGTGTCGTTGACGAGTGAGAATAAAACTCTCCGGGCTGAGGTCGAGTCTTTGAAGAAGGGGTCCAAGGGGACGCTGGAGATAAAGGCGCTGAAGGAGGAGATCCCTGAACTGGAGGACGAGCTTGACGACCTCGAGCTTGATAAGAACGAGTCTGATCAAATGGCGAAGGTTGCCTTTCAGGACGGCTTCTGCCTTGCTCGTCACCAGGTTCTCCAGAGGTTCCCAGATTTAGACCTCTCTTTTCTGGAGGCCCTATATATTCCTGAGGGACCTCGGTGGGAATGGTCCAAGGTCGAGCATCTGAAACTTCCTCCTTCAATGCCGGCGCGAAAGGTGGTGGAAAAGGGCGGGCCAGCGAGTGGCTTTCGGGACGCCGCGAACCCTTAGGCTATTTTTTAGGGCCCCTTTTCCTTCCCTTCTACTTTGTACTCCTTCTTCGGTCACTTCTTCTGTAAAGCAACTTTGCTCTTAATGAAGATTTTTTTTGGCTAAGTCTTTTCTTGCAAGTTTCTTCATTTCCATTGTCCCGAACACGTTCGCTCAAGAGACTTCGGAAAACCTGTGATCAAAGAAACTCTTTTACCTTCCTTTGGCCGAGCCTGTTTGCTCCAGAGGCTTTCTGGAATGTCTAAAAAAATTTGACTAAATCTTTTTGCAGGCTTTTGCATTTCCAATTTGTCCCGAACATGATTGCTCAAGGGACTTCGGAAAACCTTTAGTCAAATTTTTGTTTTCCAGTTGTCCCGAGCATGTTTGCTCAAGGGACTTCGGAAATCCTTTCGCGAGATTGTTCACTTTCCATTTTCCCGAGCACGTTCGCTCAAAGGAGTTCGGAAAATTATCTCTGCGTTGGCTATGGCGAGTACTTCTGCGAGATTTTTGTTTTCCATCTTTCCCGAGCGTGATGGCTCAAGAGACTTCGGACGTTCTTATTTCCCATCTTTCCCGAGCATGATGGCTCAAGGGACTTCGGAAGCCTCATATCCCGAGCTGATGGCTCAAGGGACTTGGGAGGTATCTGCGCTTTATTGGCGAGCATCTTCGCGGAATTCTTCTTTGCACAATTTTGGATACTTAAGAACTTTCCTTAAGAGCATTCTGTACTTACAATTCCTCCGCTTCATCTTAGGCGTAGAATTTTTTCAAGGCGTCTGAGTGCCAAGTATTTTTCAATTCTACGCCTTCGGCGTCGCCAAGTTTGTACACGCCTTTTCGTACTTCGGCGAGAACCAGATAAGGTCCTTCCCAGTTTGCGCGAAGTACTCCGTGGGACGGCCTTCGGGGTGCAAAGTCAGCCTTTCGGAGAACGAGGTCTCCCTTCTTGATTTCTTTTGGCCTGGCCCGTAAGTTTATAGCCGCGGCCACTCTTTGCTGAAAAGCTTTTCTTCTCAGCTCGGCTATTTCTCTGTGTTCGCCGACGAGGTCGAGCTTGGTTCTGAGGCCGAGGTCGTTTCCACCTTCATCAAATATTTGCACCCGTATTGATGGTCTGACTATCTCGACTGGGATAATGGCCTCTGTCCCGAAGACTAGTGAAAAGGGAGTTTCCCCTGTGGCCCTTCGGGGCGTCGTTCGGTAGCTCCACAATACGCTTTGGAGTTCTCCTGGCCATTTCCCTTTTGCTTCTCCCAGTCTCTTTTTCAGGCCATCTTTTATGGTCCTGTTCGATACTTCCACCTGCCTGTTACTTTGGGGGTGAGCTACTGGGGCGAAGTGCATCTTTATTCCGAGGTCGCTGATAAATTCCTGGAATCCTTTGTCTATGAATTGGGATCCATTATCAGCTACTAGTACCCTCGGTATGCCAAATCTGCATACGATGTTCTTCCATACGAACTTCTGCACTTCTTTTGCCGAGATAGTTGCTAGTGGTTCTGCCTCCACCCATTTTGAGAAATAGTCCACTGCTACCACGCAGAATTTCACGCCTCCGGGTGTTGTGGGGAGTGGCCCAATAAGGTCTATACCCCAGACTGCGAAGGGCCAAGGATAGTCTGCCGAAGTTACCATTTCCGAGGGTGTCCTCTGGATTTTCGCGTGTCTCTGGCAGCTACCACATTTCCGGACGAACTGTCTTGCGTCCTTTCTCAGGGTAGGCCAGAAGTATCCTTGGCGGAGTATCACTGCTGCAAGGGCATCAGTTCCAATGTGTGAACCACACATGCCTTCGTGAACTTCTTCAAGGACCATTTCAGTATCCTCTTCATTCACACATCTTTGCAGCGGATTCGTATATCCCTGCCGGTATAACTCTTCGCCAATCAGGAAGAATCTTCCGGAGCGTCTTCGCAGTCTTGCAGCATCGCCGGGGTCTTCGGGGAGCAAATTCTCTGCGAGGTATCTTTTTATTGGGTCTTTCCACCCTGTTCCCGAGGTCGCCATGCTCAGCACTGAGATGCTCGGATGGTCTAGCACCTCGGTGTATGTTTTCGACTTCGCCAAGCAATCTGCCTCAGTGTTATTCCGCCGAGGTACATTTTCGATCCGTACGGCGTCAAACTCTTGGATGAGCTTTGCTACCAGCTCGTGGTATTTTGCCAAGATTGGGTCCTTCGCCCCATAATCTCCTGCCGTCTGCCGAACTACCAGCTGGGAATCGCTGTGAGCCTTTAAGTTTCTCACGCCAATCTTTCTGGCCAAGCGTAATCCCGCTATGAGGGCTTCATACTCAGCTACATTGTTGGTGACGTTGAAGCTGAACTTGATAGCCTTCATTACCTCCAGGCCTTCGGGGCCCCTGATAATTACTCCAGCTCCCTGGTGTTCGGACCCCGAGGCTCCGTCTACGTGCAAGGTCCATTCTGGCTCACCCTCTTTTGGATCTGAATGGCTCTCCTCAGTGGTGGGTATTTCGGCGATAAAATCTGCCAGTGCTTGAGCTTTTATGGCCTTCCGAGGCTCATACGTGATTTCGTGTTCGCCCAGCTCTATGCACCACTTGGAGAGCCTTCCCGAATGATCAACTCTCTTCATGACATCCCGTAGCGGCAGACTACTTCGGACGATGATGGGGTGAGCCTGAAAGTATGGTCGCAGCCTTCTCCCTGCAAGCACCAAGGCGTATATAGCTTTTTGAAGCAAAGGGTACCTGATTTCGGCGCCATGCAGGGACTTGCTGACATAGTAGACCGGCCATTGCTTTGGCCCTTCTTCTTTCACGAGGACCGAGCTCACAGCTTTTTCTGTGACGGTGAGGTACAGTACGAGGGGCTCTCCCTCCCGAGGTTGTTGCAGAGTCGGCAGGCTGGCCAAGTAGACTTTGAGTTCTTCCCAGGCTTTTTGGCAATCTTCATCCCAAGGATGATCATTTCTTCCGAGGTTGCCTTCCATTTTTGCTGCCTTTGTGAGGACTTTGAAGAAAGGTCGACACCTATCTCCGTACCTGGAAATAAATCTGCTCAGAGAGGTTATTCTTCCGGTGAGTCTCTGCACGTCTTTGACTGTGGCAGGAGTTCGGAACTCAAGCAGAGCCTTAATCTTCTCGGGGCTAGCATCGATGCCTCTTTTGGATACCATGTACCCAAGGAATTTTCCCGAGGTCACCCCGAAGATGCACTTCTTAGGATTAAGGCGGATCCCGAAGGCTCTAAGCTTTTGGAAGGTTTCCTCTAAATCTGCAACGTGGTAGCCAGGCAGCTTGCTCTTGACTATCATATCATCAACATACACCTCCATGTTTCTCCCCATTTGGTCTTTGAAGACCTTGTTCATCAGCCTCTGGTAGATGGCTCCTGCATTTTGGAGCCCGAAGGGCATCCTGATATAGCAATATGTTCCTCCCTCGGTGATGAAGGCAGTCTTCTCTTCATCTTCGGGGTCCATCCTTATTTGATGGTAGCCACTGAAGGCGTTTAGGAAACTAAGGAGCCCATATTCAGCAGTTGAATCTACCAGTTGATCTATTGGCGGCAGAGGGTATGAGTCTTTCGGGCAAGCATCGTTCAAATTTCTGAAATCGATGCACATCCAGAGTTTGCTGCTACCTTCTTTTGTGGCGATGATCACGTTGCTTAACCATTCGGGGTACTTCACTTCCTTGATAGCTTCAGCATCTAGGAGACGCTGGACTTCGGTTTTGACAAAGTTGCTTTTGTGGGCTGAGATGCTCCGTTTCTTTTTCCGGACAGGTTTTGCTTCCGGGCTTACTTTGAGGCTATGCTGTATTATGCCAGGGTTTACTCCTGGCATATCTTTCGGCGAGTAGGCAAACAGATCTTTATTTTCCAGCAGAAAGGATACAAGTTTTTCCTTGTCACCTTCGGCCAAGCTCTTCCCTATTCGGGTAGATTGACCTGGGACAAGCTCTATTGCTTCCGTTTCTGCTTTGGCGAGATCTTCTTCTTTGCCTTTTTCTAGCGCCTTTGCCTCCATCGTTTGCGCGAGGTTGCTTGCCGGAGCTTTTCGTGCTTTCACAAACACCTTTCTTACCTCGGCTTGGTCTATGAAGACCTCTGCATCTCCATCCTTGGTGGCGAATGTGACAGTCAAGTACTTCACATCAGGGCGAATGTGCAGGTTTCCCTGTGTCTGCCTTCCAAGGATGGCGTTGTACGAGGACGGGACATCCATGACGATGAACCTTGCCATTGTGGAGGCGTACAACTCAGCTGCTCCGTCTACCGAAGTCCCTTTCATCATCAGTGGGAGGTCGATCCATCCGAGGACGGGGAGTTCGGATGGTCCAACCCCAAAAGTGGGCGAGGTGACAGGCTTCAGTTCGCTGCTGGAGATGCCCAAGCTCGGCAGCAGGTGCGAGAATAGGACGTCAGCATTTGAGCCATCATCAAGCAACACTCTTTTGACGTCCCAGTTCCCTATTCTCGCCATTATCAGCAGCGGATCGTCGTGGGGGAAGACGACGGTGGAGCCATCTTTGCGAGCCAGCTTCTTTGATGGACTTTGATACTCCATGACTGCAATTTCTCTGGCTTTCCGCTTTCTTTCCGAGGATGGGAGCCCCGTGGTGATGGTTTGGATAACCCCTGCTGGAGGTGGAGGGCGCCTTTTTGGACTTCGGTTTCTCCGCCTGTCGGAGTCATAGTCCTCATCTTCGGCCCTTTCTTCCTCCACTTTTCTGCCTTTCGGGGATGGCATCCGCAGGTATTTCCGAAGTTGGCCCTGTTTTATCAGCGACTCTATGTACTTCTTCAGCTGGAAGCAGTCTTCGGTGTCATGACCGTGGTCGCGATGAAACTGGCAGAACTTCTTGGCATTCTTTTTGTTATCGGCGGTCATGGCCCTTGGCCGCCGAATCTGCGTCCCTTGCCTTTCCAGCGCCATGAGAATGTTGGTCCGTGTAGTGCTCAGGGGCGTGAAACTTTGAGGTTTCCTTCCCCGCATCCTCCGAGGTCGTCCTGCCTGTTCGGTCGGATGCCGAGCTTGCTGATTGGACCCTTCGGCGCGGTGGTGATCGGGCTTCGGCCCTGCCATTCTTAGTTCCTCGGCTGTCATGTGCTGTTCTGCCCTTCGGTAAAATTCTCTGAGGGTCTCCGGGGGGTCCTTTGAGAACTCGTAGAACAGCTGTGAGTCCCGCCGAAGGCCCCGTGTCATGGCAAGAATGCGGATTTCGGGCCGGAAGTCTGGGACGCTCAGAGCTTCCCTATTGAATCTTTCGACATAGTCTCGGATGGTTTCTCCGTTCCTCTGCTCTATGTCGAACATCTGCACAGGCATCTTCGCAGTAGGTCTGCTCCCAATGAACTGCTGGGTGAAGGCTGTGGACAACTCCTGGAACTCAGTGATGGTCCCTGGAGGCAATGAATTGTACCACGCAGTTGCTGGCCCTGTGAGGGTGACTTCGAAGCATTTGCACATGGTAGCGTCATCAGCACCGTGCATTATCATGCTGCGTCTGTACTTCGTCAGATGGGCCTGTGGATCAGTACGGCCATCATAAATCTCCAACCGAGGTACTCTGAAGTCACCTGGCATGGCTGCCTCAACAACGGCCTGAATGAATGGGGAGTCATCTTCGCAGCATGTTCCCGAGGAGTCTGGCCCAAACGGATTTTCTGGCCACTTGTTTCTCCACTCTGTCCAGCCGTGCTAGTATCCTCTCCATAAGCACTGTGGCGCTAGGGCCTTCTTCAGGGAATGAAGATCGTCGGCGCCTCTTCGGGGAGCGAGTTCGGCGCTGAGGGGACAAGGACCTCGCCTCAGGCGACGAACTGCTTCGCTGTGAGACTCTCGGTCGCTTGGACCCGGTTTGTCCCACAGGCCATTTCCCGAGGGCTATATCTTCTGTGGATGATTCTTCGCGAGGGTCTCCACTCCCCGAACTGCGATGTGTAGACTTGGGGCTTCTCTCCCGAGGGCGTGTCGGTGAGGGGGGTCTCTGGGCCCGTGCTTGCTGTGGCCACCTTCGGTCGATCTGCTGGGTCACTTCGGCAACGACCGAACGCTGAAAGTCCCTCAAGAAGCTCATGGTGACTACCAGAGGGCGGTCTTCCTCAGGCGCAGAAGTCCCTGGGAGTGTTTGCTCAGCAGCCGGTTGTGTCTCAGGCGTGGACGGGGACCTTGGGAGTCCCTTGTCCTTAGAACGCCGAGTCTCAACGACGGCGATCTCAGAGCAGGTTCCCACAGACGGCGCGAAATGATGGCCAGGGGCCTCATCGTTTATAGTCATGATGACTGGTGGAGAGACTTCTGGGAGGAAGAACACCTGGTGGATGGATCGCCCAAGGGAGTGTGCCTGAAAGCTCAGAAACAAAGGGTTAGGAGGCCCCCGGAGTGTTTTTCCGGGGGGGGAGCCTCCGACGCCCAAGTCAGTGGTTGGCTGAGAGAAAGGCAGAGGAAATAGCACAAAGGGCTGAGGAGTCTTGCCTGGTAATTTTCTCATAGTGTGGGAGCAGTATTTTGCCAACCAGCCTCCTACCAAGTATTTAATTCCTGGTATTTATAGGAGCGCCTAGCCCGTTCAGATCGCAACACGTGTTCGGTCGGATGTTCCTGAATTTCTGGGCATAGGAGATAGATAGCTGATAGCAGGTTGCCTTGAGCCGTGTGCTGAGATGGGCCATCATATGATTTTGATGCCGTCAGCGTGGCAGTGCGCCTTTTGAGGCGGATTGTGGCGTCTATGAATGGATGTGTCAGAGGCTTTCTTAAATGCTTCCATAAATGCTCCTGCCATACTCCCAAGGTCCCTAGGTGAGGTCATCTTTTGGTATGGCAGAGCCTCTTCGGGAAATAAGCCCTCAGTTCGGGGGTTCCCAGTTTCAGGGAGTTCCGCCTTCGGGGATATTATGTTCGGCTCGCTATGTCTGGTGCCGCTTTTCCGAAGGCGATCTGTTCACAACCTTGGGGGGCCGAGTAGTGTCCTCGGGCTTTCCTGGCGTGCCGGGCTCGGGGCTCTTCGGCTATCTCCCGAGGCCTTTGGCGATAGCGTTTGGCTATCAGTTGGCAATGATCATAAATCACATTTATGATAATAAGCAATGAACGGTGACAAGATTGTCAGTGAATTGACTAAACCTTTATGATCATCACCGATATATAACATTGTCCCTTTGTCCAAGATATCAAGACTAAGCACAAGACATGGAATGTGTCACTCTCGTATAGCCTAATCTTTGGTTTCTTGATTACTGAGTAGACAAACGTAAATAGATGACATTGATATCAGATATCAACTCATCGGAGCATGGCCATGCATTTTCAAAGTTCACTCTATCAAGGGGCCGAGAACAATATCACTCCCGTTACATAGGAGGGACAAATCCCATCTTGATCATACAAATCCCTCCGCATGATATGTGACATACCCAATGACCTCCTTCAAGTTCACTTAGTTACGAGCAACAAAAGGAAAGTATCAAAGTATGTGACTCACACTGGTAGGGAACCTTGATGATCTTAGGTCGAAGGACTACATATACCATGATCACTATGAGAATCACTTATGACACTCATATAACGATCCATGTAGTGTTCTCATGGTGGGTCGGTCCAGTACACAAGTTCTCCAACTTGTACCCATATGTAGACTACATATCTCATATTAGTCTCCACATATGCTAGTCGTTATGTATTATTGCAACCCGCTCCACAATAATACTAGACTAGGGACGTTTAAGAATATCATTATTCTAGGGTTACAATTATGTTTGTTAAGTTACGTAGAAACAAAACAACAAACATAATTGCTAGATTAATGCCTTAATAAAATATCATGACTCAATGTGCAAAAATACAATCATCTCATGATTGGCTTTTTGGGCACAACACTAACAATCTCCCACTTGCACTAAAAGCCAATCATCCATGTATCTAATACCAATGGACCTAGAATGGCTATCATGCTTCTGCTGCGTAAGGGGCTTTGTCAGTGGATCAGCAATGTTGCTGTCTGTCGAAGTCCTGCATATCCTTACATCACCCCTCTCGATGATCTCCCTGATGAGATGATAGCGTCGGAGTATGTGTTTGGATCACTGGTGAGATCAAGGTTCCTTAGCCTGTGCGATTGCTCCATTGTTGTCACAATAGAGCTCTATCGGGTCGGTAATGCTTGGAACCACTCCAAGTTCAGTGATGAACTTCTTGATCCAAACTGCCTCCTTCGCAGCATCAGAGGCGGCAATGTACTCAGATTCTGTTGTAGAGTCAGCTACTGTCTCTTGCTTTGAACTCTTCCAGCTGACAGCACCACCACCAATACAAAACACATAACCAGATTGTGATCTAAAATCATCCTTATCGGATTGGAAGCTTGCATCGGTGTAACCCCTTACAACGAGCTCATCTTCACCTCCAAAGACCAAGAATGCATCCTTAGTCCTTCGTAAGTACTTAAGGATGTTCTTAACAGCTGTCCAGTGACTCTCACCGGGGTTCGATTGGTACCTACTCATCATGCTCAAAGCATATGAGACATTGGGACGAGTACATATCATGGCATACATGATAGATCCAATTGCTGAGGCATATGGAATCTTACTCATGCGCTCTCTCTCCTCGGGTGTACTCGGACACTGAGATTTAGAAAGAGTGATACCATGTGACATGGGCAAGAATCCTTTCTTGGAATCTTGCATGCTAAACCTCTTTAGCACCTTGTCAATATATGTACTTTGACTTAGGCCAAGAAGCTTTCTAGATCTATCTCTATAGATCCTGATGCCTAACACATAGGCTACTTCACCCAAGTCCTTCATAGAGAAACATTTCCTTAGCCAAGTCTTCACAGACTGTAGCTCAGGAATGTTATTCCCGATGAGTAGTATGTCATCTACATACAACACCAAGAAGACAATAGCGCTCCCACTAACCTTCTTGTAGACACAAGGTTCATCTTCATTTTTGATAAAACCAAACTCTTTGATTGCATCATCAAAACGAAGATTCCAACTTCGAGAAGCTTGCTTCAGTCCATAAATGGACCTTTGCAATTTGCACACTTTATTGGCATTCCCAGGAGTGACAAAACCCTCAGGCTGTGTCATGTAC